>OVAW01000353.1:1581-15468 GCA_900406365.1 Heliophila coronopifolia | reverse complement strand
TTTTTTTTTTTAGGTGCAAAAAAAAATTTCCCGGGATTAAGGGGGGGCAAATGCCCACCCATGCCCCCTTTAGTCCGTCACTGCATGTGGTCCACATGATGTCGATAAAGTTTTTTGAAAAAAAATTATTAACATATGAATCACATATTATAATGTTTCATATATTTCTTCTTTCATTAGATTGATATGAGTTTCAAAGCGTTTTTTTTTTAAAAGCTTCTAGGTTTGTAAGCTTCCAAATGAAGTCCAAGTGAGCCGGTTGGACGAAAGTCTTATGATCATAACTGCATTGCGCAGACAAGAACTATTAGTGACCGCGGACTTGACAATAATTTTTTTTCCAATTATTTTTTGACCATGCGATTTCATTTTCCATAATGTTTTGCTGACAGCAAGTCAATTGTCGAACTAGGCTGTGGAGGGCAGAAGATTTAGGGGCCTACGGGCGGGATGCAAAGGATATAAAATAAGAATATAATTTACGGGCTAAACCTGATATATATATATATATATATATATATCCACCCGCATAAACATGCGTATATAAATGGTCCCAATCCAAAAGTTGGGATTCAGGAAAATATTATACTTGAATCTCCAATTTTTGTATATATATCTTGTTCGTTACATTTTTAAATAAAATACAAAATACTGTTTTTTGATACATACCGAATCTATTATGGTAGATTTATAGGATACTCTTAGAAGTAAATTTTTCACATTTATGAACCAGCTATAACTTTGTAAAACGATATTTGTATAGTATATACATATATAGTAAAAAGATATATTTAGTTTATCAAGTGACTACTTGACCAAAATGCATATTAATAAACCTATTTTTTTATATAAATATAAAGTATTTTGATTATACCAAACATGTGACTTTTTTTTTCTTCTTTTCAAAGTAAGAATTAAAAATAGAATACAATTTTTTACTATTCAAATGAACAATTAAAAACATCCCTTGAATAGTTTGAGACGGTCCTCCATGTAACATTTTCGACAGATCCAATAATAGCTCTTTATTTTTTGTTATTATAATTATATAATTGTTCCCATTAAATAAATTAAAAACACAAATAAGAATATATGAACCAAATTCTTAATAAACTATTGTTTAACAACATAGATTTAAAAAAAAAACAGCAAAGATTAAAACACAAAGGTAGTGAAATAAACTTACACATGAAAGCATGTTTTATATAAAAACCATCATTAAGTGATATTTTTATACTTCAGAGATTTTTGAGGAACTCAATAATGTTAACACCAAAGGCTTCACGAACAACTTTGATGCCTTTGAAGCCTGATGCTTTCGCTAATGCTTCAAACTCTTTCTCAGTTCTTTCTTTGCCTTCGGACAAGTGAGCCAACAAAATGCAGTCAAGATGGAGTACTTGTTTGGTCGAGAGGCTTGTGTCTGGTGTCTCTTGAAGTATAAATTCTGCTAATATCACTTTACCATTCTCTGGAAGCGATTTGTAGCAATTCTTTAAGAACTTCACACAATGTTCGTCGCTCCAATCATGACATATACCCTGTTACAACAATAACTAAATGAGATTTATTTTCTTGATAATTACTTTTTGGCAGGTACGTTCTAGAATATTAGGAGTCGGACGCCAAAAACGTAAATATAAACAATTATTAATTTAAAATTTTTGGAAAAATTTAATATTTTAAAAGTTCGGCGGTCTACAATAAAGACTTTTAAAGTTTGGGGTCAAGACCCATGTTTATTTGAACTTTGCTCAGATGTGATTCTATTTAGCGAGGACAATGCAAAAAGAAAAACGTACCTTGAATTATATTAAAAAAATATAAGATAAATTTCGATATAAAGAGACTGCAAAATAAAGTTTCAATTTTAAAAATATCATTAATGTCAACATCAACACTAATTTTTTTCAACAATATACATATACATTAACATGACATTGTATTATTAAGTAATTAAAATGAAAATTCAAAAATAAACAAAGTTTAATTTGCGTTTATATTGTCAAAAAATTAACATTAAAATGTTAACATTATTTAAAATGAATTTTATGTTGATTTTTACAATTTTGAGATTTTTTTTTAACATTAATCTCTTACTTATTAGGTCAAACGTTCGAGTTCATGTAAAATCTAGTCAATTATTTACCTTCATGAAAATGACATCACCTTTAGGGACACTTACGAACATATCTCCTCCAACATGTTCAATACCTACATTATAACCACAACTAAATCTCTCAATCATATCTAAACGAAAACCGGATTTTGCGAAATATCGAGAAAATTTAATATACCGGGATAAGTAGGAGCATCATTGATAACATGTGGGAGATCAAAGTTGATGCCCTTAAGTTTAGGATACTTAGAGACAATCATTTTAAGAGTAGCACCAATGCCACCACCAACATCAACTAAAGAATTCAAATTCTCGAAACCCTTATAGGTTTCGAGAATTTTCTTCATTATGATGGTTGAATGGTTAGACAGTGCATTGTTGAAGACCTTGTTTAATCTAGGGTCGGTTCCGGTGTACTCAAATAGGCTCATTCCATAAGCTTTGTTGAATGGAGTCCCACCATCAAGTACTGCATCCTTCAAATGGTACCTACATTTAAGTCTTTTGGCATGAGTTTAAGAAAGTACACATTCCTTAATCTTAACTTAACACAATGTCGTATCAAAATATTGGTGGATTATATTCAACTTTTTATTATTGTAAAATATATGTTTTAAAAAATTTGGACCCTAATTTATATTCTCTTCAAATATACCATTCGTATGTGCTAAAAACGGTAGCTAAATTTTCCAACTTTTGGTTTTTAAAAACTCAAATTAACCCTCAACTTTTTTTGGTATGTTTTAAATTTTTATTCAAGATTGAAACTCAAACTCTATATATTTTAATATAAAAGTAGAGATATATATATATATTTGATAAACAACAATCGGTACGCAAGAGAACCAGCCGGGTTTGATTGAAGAAAACCAAAGGTGTTTCTTCTAGATCTAGATTAAGACCAACTAAAATATTTGGTCTTAGAATTTTTTCCTTTAGACAAAAAAAATCTTATTATTTGACTAATCCTGGCTATAGAGCTCGTTTATCTACTAAAAACCGTATATAATATAGTTTCTTAGTGGCTAATAGTTATAGTAACGTGTCCAAACGATGTCACTTTGTCTGTTTTATTTTTCTAATTGTGTTTTAACAAAATTACATTAACCAAGAATCTTAGCTTATGAAACAACATTATATACAAAAATACTTATAAACATAATTTAGCACAAAATCTATCAAAATTAAAATTAAAAACTTACCAAAGTTCCATGAGGACTTTATCTTGGGTCATATGACAAAAAGGAGCAATCGAGACACCATCTTCATTCTTAGTAAAGTACTTACAAACTGGTCCAAGCCCGTACACCCTCTCTACACCGTCACTACCCTCACGTACGGAGCAAGTGAGGACCGAGTAAGCCGTGAGAAGACGGAGGATACGGTCGAGCATGACCGGAGCTTCAGGGTTTTTGGTAGGAAGATGAAAAGCTATCTCAGAAGGAGACATAGGAGAACAGTTTTTTGACATGATCTCGAGAAGGTCAAGCTCCAAAGCTGTTTTTAAAACCATGGGAAGAACAGAAGCACTAGCTAGCTGTGTGGCGAAGAGGGCAACTTCGTCGTCGGTGACTTGTGTCTCCGTCATTGATCCCATTTTTTCTTGAAAGCTATGAGATTTTGGGGGTTTTTATGTTTTGAGAGAAGACAGTGAATGGTGAGAAGCGAGAGGTCGAGAGGTTTATTTATATAGAAAATATTGAAACCCAAATTTCAACGTGGCTAAATTATTTTGAAGCTTATATTAATTTCATAATTTTTTATTTGTTTTAATGTATTCATACCTACTTCCAAATTCTCTAAATTTTTTGGATTATTAGACAAAACTAAAATTTTGACCACCTTCTTAATTTTTTTTTTTAATGGAGTTTAAATATAATTTTTTTTTAATGGAGTTTAAATATAATATAAATAACGTTTAAAATAAATTCGAAACGGGAGCAAATGTTTTCTCTTATATTCTATTTGCAACTACTCCTAATGTATTATATACGTGTTAGTTTTATTTGTCTACAATAACTGTTTAGTTTAATTAATGACAGTTAAATAATGTATTTAAATGGAAAATATTATTAACATGAGAAAGTAAGGGGAAAAATGTACGTATTTTAATTATTTAAGAATGCTTGGTTGGTAAATATATTGATAATTCAAGTGAAGATTATTAGTTGGTAAACTTTAACTAGTTTAGAAATTCAAGTAAAATATTGATTTTTTGGGATTAATAATTTTCAAGCCGTTTTTAAATTAATAAGTTATTCAATAATTTGCATATTAGTTGAAATTCGGTACAATTTAGTAATTATAAATTTTCATAAATCTACTTTTGATTTTAACATATTTTACATTGTTTTTTTAAAATTAAACTTAAAAACTATGTTTAAAATTAGCTATTTAAAATCAACATATATAAATTTCTAAATACAATATAATTTATTATATTGTACGTTAGCTTAATTTTTTAATTTTATCCTTAGCTTCTTAGTTCTTAACATGCATTAATTTTTTTTTAAGTTAGTTTTAGTGGATAATTAAATCCTAATTAATTTTTTTTTAGACGGAGATTTCCGTGTTCAAGTCCCGATCACACAGTTGATTGATTTCTATCAACATAATTGGGTATTTCAAACAAACATTTTCTTGTCTTATCCAACAAATTAAACAATATGAAAACAGCTGAACAAATATAATCTTTTATTAGCAATAAATGTCTCAGGTTACTGTTTTTTTTTTCTGTCACACATGTCTCAGGTTACTTAGTAGTAAAAACAAATACTTGTTTTGGGTCTACCTACCACATCTCGAAATCTGAGGACCGAAAACATTTATATTTTACTATTGTTTACTAAAGTACTGTCCGTGATTGGCCGTTTTGTTCATAATTTAAGTAAAAATATTTTTTTTTTCATATAAAAAAATGTTTTTTTTATTAAAAGATGACTCATACTTCCCGTGATTGGCCGTTTTGTTCCTATCCTATTTTTCATTTCATAGTAGTAAACTAGTAATAGATAACGCAAGGAGACCAAAAAAACAAAGATGACCTACACCAACATATATTAAAATAAAACATCTCATTTTAAAATCAAAGGTGGTGAAAAAACATCAGAGCATGCTTTTACCAGGAGGCATCAACCCCATACTAATTTTTTTCCTTTAGTTTTAGGTTAAAAAATTTAATTATCTAATTAGTTTTTAATAAAATTGTTAATAAGTGCCCCACGCTCATTAAAATTTTTTTTTTACCCTATACAAAATAAATTTTTATAAAGACATCCAGGGTTTGGTTACTAAGAAAGCTGCATCTAAGGTGACTATTCTATAGAATGTTTTCTTTGATTACCATTGTTTGTGTATTTTGTTAGGCTGCTGAACAAGTTTTAGGATATCTTTTTCTAACATGTGGTGAGATTTCTATAGTCCCAGTAATTTGCTTTCTGCTTCTAGAACAAAAGAAGCTGTTATCTATGGGACTCCAAACTCTTAAGACTCCTTCTGTTGTCATGTTAAGAGCTTGTCCAATGCTTTTTTTTTTTCCATTTCCTTGCAGAGTGAAAATAGGACTGCGTCCACATTTGAATATCATTGCTTTACCTCCAGAAAATGACCTCTTTCTTTACGTAGGTCCTTGTTTTGTACTATACCGTTACTTGCCTTTTTGATGGATTAAGCATTACACTTGGGACAATGTACACCACCATTTGAAGTATGCATTTGGCATATAATCTTCAAAAAACTAGTGTCAACGTTTTCTGATGCTCCCGTCAAAACCTCATGATAATATTTTCCCGCCAATTTCGCAAAATAAAAATTTTCCCGCCAAAAAAGCGGAATAATATTTTCCCGCGAAAATCGTAAAATAATATTTTCATGCCAAAACAGCAAAATAATATTTTTTCGCCAAAACCATAAAATAAAATTTTCTCGCTAAAAATCGTAAAATAATATTTTCCCGCCAAAACACCATAATAATATTTTCCTGTCAAAACACCAAATAAAATTTTCCTACCAAAACACAAAATAATATTTTCTATGTTAAAAAAGTAAAATAAAATTTTCCCGCTAAAACAGTAAAATAATATGCACCAAATCCGCGGAATAATATTTTCTTCGTAAAACGAAATTACGTGAAAAAAAAAACTGGGACGTATTGCCCAAATAATTGGTCCGGTACTGGATGTAATTAAATATTTTTTATAATAAATATTTGGCAATGGGACCGAAAAATAGTTATTATTCCTAAGTTTCTTGTCACGTTTTGCTTAAAAATATTTAGTGTTACATGATCTCCGTGACACTTGCTTTCATATTATTTTTTTTTCATAGAAGGTAAGGTGCTTCAATGAAATTAGATTAGAAAGTTTTAAGAAAACTTACTTCGAAAATTAATAAGATATTTTTATAGTGAAATAGTTAGGTAAACTATTTTTTTTATCAACTAATATCAAGTTTGGGAAATTTTTTTCTTTTCATATTGATATTGAACTTATAATGTGTATTAAATAATTCTTTACCTAACCCATTTAAATCACAATTGTTTTGCAAAAATTATATTATAATTGAATGACTTACGGAATGGTTATATTGAAATAAAATTTTATTAATTAGAATATAAAATAAATACACTTAATTAGTAGATTTTTTGTTTTGTCAATCATAACTAGTAGATTATAAGCAAGTACTTGTTTCTGTCGCACATGTTTCAGGTTTCTTAGTAATAAAAAACAAGTACTTGTTTTGGGTCTACCTACCACATCTCGAAATCTGAGGACTGTCTGAAGACATTTATATTTTATAGTTTGCTAAAGGACTGTCGGTGATTGGCCGTTTTGTTCATATCCTATTTCTTATTTCATAGTTGTAATAGATAACACACAGAGACCAAAAAAACAAAGATAAACTACACTTCCCGATATATATAAGAGAGACTACTGAATCGCTGTTATACACCTAAATATATTAAAATAATTTTTTTTTCATATCCTATCTCTTAATTTTTTTTTACCCTATACAAAATAAAAGATAACGCATACGTGATTGGCCGTTTTGTTCCTATCCTATTTCTTATTTCATAGATAAACTACACTTCCCGATATATAAGAGAGACTAGTGAATTGCTGTTATACACCTACCTACCTGCATATATTAAAATAAAACACCCCAATTTAAAATCAAAGGTAGTGAAATAGAAAAAAAACCATCAGAGCATGCTAATTTTTTTGTTTTTAGTTTTAGATTATAAATTTAATTATATAATGAACTTATTTTAATTACTTAAGAATGCTTTAAGTGAAGATTATTAGTTGGTAAACTTAAACTAGTTGAGAAATTCAAGTAAAATATTGTGTTTGTGAGATTAACAATTTTAAACCCGTTTTTTTAAATTAACATATTAGTTATTCAATCATTTGCATATTAGTTGAAACCCGGTATTATTTAGTAATTATAAACTTTAATAAATCTTCATTTGAATATAACAAATTTTTAAATTGATTTTAAAAATTTGTTATGAAAAAAATGTGGTTAAAATTAGCTATTTCTTAGTAATAAAAAAACAAGTAATTGTTTTGGATCTACCTACCACATCTCGAAATCTGAGGACTGTCTGAAGACATTTATAATTTACTATTGTTTACTAAAGGACTGTCCGTGAATGGCCGTTTTGTTCATAGTTTAGGTAAAATATGTTTGTAAGGACTGTCCGTGATTGCCCGTTTTGTTCCTATCCTATTTCTTATTTCATACTTGTAGTAATAATAGATAACGCACAGAGACCAAAAAAACAAAACAAAGATAAACTACACTTCCCGATATATAAGAGCAGGCTCGGCCCTGGGCTAAAGCCCATGAAGCTGGTGCTTTAGGCATCAAAATATTATATCTATTTAAGGGGCATCAAAACAATAAAAGGACTTGAAAGCAGTGGTCCGTTGCAACATAAATTATTAAGAGGGCATGTGTTCGACTGGCTGCCTGTATAAGAGAGACTCTACTGAATCGCTGTTACACACCTAAATATATTAAAATGCCTGTATAAGAGGCACCAACCCCATACTATTTTTTTTTTCTTTTTAGTTTTAGGTTAAAAATTTAATTATATAATTAATTTTTAATAAATTTGAGATTAAATATCACACGCTCTTTATAAAAAATCACCATACAAAATAAATTTTTGGATCCGCTCTTAACTTTCACATATTAATAATAATCATAAAGGAATAGTTTTAATATTTCAAAGTTTTGTGTGCAACACAATAATGTTAACACCAAAGGCCACGCAAACAATTTTGATGCCTTTGAAGCCTGATGCTTTGGCTAATACTTCAAACTCTTTCTCAGTTCTTTCTTTGTCTCCGAAAAGTGAGCCAACATAATGAAGTCGACATAGACTGCTTGTTTGGTCGAGAGGCTTGTGTCTTGTGTCTCTTGAAGTATATATTCTGCTAATATTACTTTGCCATTCTCTGGAAGTGATATGTAGCAATTCTTTAAAAACTTCACACAATGTTCGTCGCTCCAATTGTGGCATATCCACTGTTACAACAATGTGACATGAAAATATAATTGAAATAATATTTTAGATAATTATGATATTATATTAAAACTAATATTTAAAATAATTATTAGATAACTTTTTTTGTTACATATAAGATGTTAAGAAAAGAAAAATCAATATTTTAATTAAATCTAGTTGATGATAACTTATTATAGAAAATATATTATTTTTTTATAATTATAAAATGATATATTTGACATTTTTAAAAAAATTTGATTACGTAGTCGAAGATCAAGTGGGCCAAGTGGTTACCACCTCTGTTGCTTTAACACCAAGTGAGCGAAAGGATCGACATCTAGAATGAAGCAGTCTTGTTTTATACTCTTTAAATGTTGAAAAAAGTTTTTTTTTTAGCCCAATAATCGAGTCCAATAAAAACTTTAAGACAAAAATCTTAGGGTTATAAAAATTCATAACATAAATTTTTTTCACATTAGAATATATTTTTTATATATGTAAAAAATAAATTTCTGAAATTTAAGGGGTCCCTAGGCCCTTTCTAGTAAAGAGAAGTGTCAATATGGACGGCCCGCCGGCGGACCCAGCCAGCACTCGCACCCCAGCGGTGCATGTATGGTTTTGATTTTTTAGGCCTAAATTTTTGGCAGTTTTGGGGTTTGAGACCAAATGTGTCGCAGACTTAATTGGGCGGGCCCCGCGGTGCCTGCGGGCTTAATCGCCTAAGGTAAAATATTTTTTATATAATTATGTATTTAGATTAAAACTATGCATTTTACTTTAGATTTATGTATTTTGGCAACTATAATATTCATTTTGGTGATTTAATGCTAAAAATACGGATCTTAGCATAATGTATTTGTTTGGCAAAACTATTTATTTTTGAATATTTTTAAAATTTTATGTGGAAAAAAAATTAGGAACATATTTCGGCTGCCGCGGACCTGTCCATGGTCAACGCCTGTTAGCGTGGCGCGGTCATGGTTTTGGGTTTTCCAACCAGCCAACCAGCTTGGGCTTAACTTTTTACATCCATAAGCCCGCATGCTTTCAAAAAGCCCATGGTCGGGCGCCCGCCCAGCATTGACACCTATAGCCTCCTATTCTTCACCACTGATTGGACCAATAATAAAAAGTGATATAACTAATAGAAAATATGATATAACTAATAGAAACTATTTTGCCACTTATAAATAATTATTAATAGTTACCAAGTCTTTTGTTTTTAGGGCATGTCAAGAGTTCGATTTTGGGATGTCTCCATCGGAAAAAAATTAGATAAGAATGATGAAAGAAAAATAATTATTTTATACTTGCATCTTCAATTTTTCTATATCTTATTCCTTGCATCTCTGAATAAAATACACAATAATTTCTTGATACATGCCGAATCATTATGGTGGAGTGCCCGTAGATTTATTGGATACTTTAAGAAGTATTTTTTTCACATTTATAAATCAGCTATAACTTTGTAAAACGATAGTATATACATATATATACATATATATTTAGTTTACCAAGTGACTACTAGACCAAAATGCATATTAATAAACCACCATAAAGATATCCTTAATAGTTTGAGACGGTTCTCCACCATAACATTTTCAACAGATTCAATAATAGCTCATTATTTTATGTTATTTCAATAACCTAATTGTTCCCACTAAACAAATTAAAAACACAAAATAGATATACGAACCAAAGTCTTAATAAACTTTTATTCAGCAGCATAGATTATAACCAAAGGTGGTGAAATAAACTTACACATGAAAACATGTTTTATTTAAAAGCCATCATTAAGTGATATTTTTATACTTCAGGGATTTTTGAGCAACTCAATAATGTTAACACCAAAGGCTTCACAAACAACTTTGATGCCTTTGAAGCCTGATGCTTTCGCTAATGCTTCAAACTCTTTCTTAGTTCTTTCTTTGCCTCCAGAAAAGAGAGCCAACATAACGCAGTCGAAATTGACTACTAGTTTGGTCGAGAGGCTTGTGTCTGGTGTCTCTGGAAGTAAATATTCTGCTACTATCACTTTTCCATTCTCTGGAAGTGATATGTAGCAATTCTTTAAGAACTTCACACAATGTTCGTCGCTCCAATTGTGGCATATCCACTTGTTACAACAATAAGATAAATGAGATTCATTTTCTTGATGATTACTTTTTGGCAGGTCTGTTAAAGAATATTAGGGTTCGGACGCCAGAAAAAGTAAATATAAATAATTATTTATTTGAAATTTTGGGAAAATTTTAATATTTTAAAAAGTTTGGCGGTCTACAATAAAAATTTTAAAGTTTGGGGTCAAGATCCATGGGATAATGGCTAATACATACATGAACTATACCAATATTTCCTNAATACATACATGACCTATACCAATATTTCCTAATTATACATGAACTTTATCGGTGTTTAGATTCATACACTAACTTTTATAAATGTCCAAAACATACATGAATTAATCAAAATGAGTTTATTTATACATCAAACATTGACGGCGTTATCTCACTGTCAAAATACTATATTGTATAAATAAACCTATTTTGATTAGTCATGTATATTTTGGACATTTATAAAAGTTAGCGTATGAATCTAAACAACATTAAAATTCGTGTATGATTAGGAAATATTGGTATAGTTCATGTATGTATTGGCTGTTATCCCAAGACTCATGTTTATTTGAACTTTGCTCAGATGTGATCCTATTTAGCGGGAACAATTCAAAAAGAAAAACATTGAATTATATTAAAAAAATATAAGATAAATTTCGGTATAAAGAGACTGCAAAATAAAGTTTCAACTTTATGATAAAGACTTGATATATATATATATAAACATGAGATTGTATTATTAAGTAATTAAAATGAAAAATAAAATATAGTTATATAAACATAGTTTAATTTGCATTTATATTGTCAAAAAACTAACATTAAAATTAAATGTTAACATTATTTAAAATGAAGTTTATGTTAATTTTTACAATTTTGAGTTTTTATTCTTAATATTAATCTCTTACTAATTAGATCAAACTTTCGAGTACATGTAAAATCTAGTCAATTATTTACCTTCATGAAAATGGCATCGCCTTTAGGGACACTTACAAACATATCTCCTCCAACATGCTCAATACCTATATTATTGAACAACAACCAAATCTCTCAATCATATCTAAACAATCGGATGTTTCGAAATGTCAGAAAATATTAATATACCAGGATGAATAAGAGCATCATGAATAACATGTGGGAGATCAAAGTTGATGCCCTTAAGGTTAGGATACTTAGACACAATCATTTTAAGAGTAGCACCAATGCCACCACCAAAATCAACCAAAGAAGTCAAATTCTCGAAACCCTTATAGGTTTCAAGAATTTTCTTCATTACAATGGTTGAATGGTTAGACATTACGTTGTTAAAGACCTTGTTGAATCTAGGGTCGGTTCCGTGGTACTCAAATAGGCTCTTTCCATAAGCTTTGTTGAATGGAATGCCACCATCAAGTACTGCGTCCTTCAAATGGTACCTACATTTAAATCTTTTGGCATGAGTACACATTCCTTAAGCTTAGCCTAACACAATGTCGTATCAAATTACTGGTGGATTATATTTAACTTTATTTTTTAGTAAAATATATATTTTAAAAAATTTAGACCCTAATTTATATTATCTTCAAATATACTATTTGTATGTGCTAAAAATGGTAGCTAACTTTCCAACTTTTGGTTTTTTAAAACTCAAATTAACCGGGAACTTTTGGTTTACCACTAGTTAAAATATGTTTTAAATTGTTATTCAAGATTGAAACTCAAACTCTATATATTTTAATATCAAAGTATATATATATATATATATAAATAGATTATTTTGATAAACATACAGCAACCGGTACGAAAAGAGAACCAGCCGGTTTGATTGAAGAAAACCAAAGGTGTTTCTTCTAGATCTAATTTATGACCAACTAGATCTCGGTGGCTAGAAGTCAAAACGACGTTATTGTCTGTTTTATTTTTCTAATTGTGTTTTGACAAAATTACATTAACCAAGAATCTTAGCTTATGAAACAACTTATATACAAAAATACTTATAAACATAATTTAGCACAGAATGTATTAAAATTAAAATTAAAAACTTACCAAATTTCCATGAAGACTTTATCTTGGCCCATAAGACAAAGAGGAGCAATCGAGACACCATCTTCATTCTTAGTAAAGTACTTACAAACCGGACCAAGCCCGTACACCGTCTCTACACCATCACCACCCTCACGGACGGAGCAAGTGAGGACCGAGTAAGCTGTGAGAAGACGGAGGATACGGTCGAGCATGACGGGAGCTCCAGGGTTTTTGGTAGGAAGACGAGAAGCTATCTCATAAGGAGACATTGGAGAAGAGTTTTGAGACATGATCTCGAGGAGATCAAGCTCTAAAGCTGTTTTAAAAACCATGGGAAGAACAGAAGCACTAGCTAGCTGTGTCGCGAAGAGGGCAACTTCGTCCGTGAGTTGTGTCTCTGTCATTGATCCCATTTTTTCTTGAAAGCTATGAGATTTTGAGGTTTCTATGTTTTGAGAGAAGACTGTGTGATTGGTGAGAAGTGAGAGGTCGAGAAGGTTTATTTATATTGAAGCTTATTAATTTTCATAATTTGTTATTTGTTTTAATGTATTCATACCTACTTCCAAATTCTCTAATTTTTTTGGATTGTTAGACAAAACTAAAATTTATGACCATCTTCTTAAATTTTTTTTTTTCTTTTTAAAAATGGAGTTTAAATATAATATAAATAACTTTTAAAATAAATTAGAGACGGAAACAAATATTTTTTTCTTATTCTATATGTAACTACTCCTTATGTATTATTATATATGTAAATGATAGTTAAATAATGTATTTAAATGGAAAATATTATTAAAATGAAAAAATTAAGGAAAAAATGAAAACGTTTTAGTTATTTACAAATGCCTGGATGGTAAACATATTGATAATATCCGTNTTATTTTTATCATAATGATTTCAATGGCTTTAAGAGTCAATCATCTTTTTCAGATCTTGTCCAATTTGTTGTTCAAAATTACTCCTCCCTATTTTTTTAAATGTTGTTTTAAGGTTTTGTACGATTCTTAAGAAAAAAAATCTGGACAATTTTACNGGGTTTCGGCCCAGATCACCCTCTGCTAACAAAAAAAAAAAATAAAATAAAACAAAATCATTACATCTAAAAAAGTGAGGGTAAATTTGGAAAAAACACA
>OVAW01000352.1:0-16277 GCA_900406365.1 Heliophila coronopifolia | reverse complement strand
ACTCTAAAACGACATTTAAAAAAAATACGGAGGGAGTAATTAATAATATAAAGTTAATTATGCATAGAGTTCCTAAAATATTTTATATTTAAAAAAAAAAAATTGTAAAACATTCTATAAAAATAAAAGGAGGTAGTAGTTTTTTTATTTTACTATGACACACAAATCTATATATATTGCAGCAAAGCAAAGATTTTAACAATCAAATCAATTATTTTACAACTCTTTTTTGCATATCTTTGGAAGGTCTTTATACACATATTTTCAAAAGAATAAAAAAAATAATAAATTAAGAGATTTTGAAGACTTTTTTGTTTCTGTTTAGTGGTGGCGTGAAGGCGACTCAGAGTTTGCTTCTACTTTTTCATCAGCTTGTTGCTTTTGTTCTTCATTTGCCACAATTTTATCAATAAAAGGCTCTATCATTATCTCCAAGTTATCCAAATCTTGCGTCACTTTCTCCACCTTCAATTTTTTTAGAAAAAAAATGCAAAAAAAAAAATTAAACTATATATAAAAAAAAATATTATATCAATCTCAATCAAAAAGAATTGCTAAATAAACCTTCAACGATTTAAAAAACCGTATAATAAACTTCTAACTATTAAAAATAGTATTAGAAACTTGACTTTAGGTTTCTTAAAAATTATAATATAAACGTAAATCTTTGACAAAAAAATGTAAGTAAATCAAAATGTATCTTGTTTATTAAGTTTTAAAAATGAAAAGCAAAACCACGATTATTTAATTTTTATTTTATTATTGGAAAAGAATAACACCCGAGTTTCAAATTTCTAGTTTTTAATTGTTGAAAATTTACTATACATGTTTCTAAATTGAGATCAATAGTGGAGACATGCGGCCTAGTGCTTGTACATCATGACCAGGGTTCAAAGCTCGGATGTCTCTTTTTAAAAAGAAACTAAAATTAGGATTTAATTAGCACTAGGACTAATGGAAACAAAAAAATTTGGAATCAATATTGTATATTTTTATAGTTTGAAATTATTTACATTTTTCCCTTTTTACCATTTAGTTCCAAAACTTGTCTACAAACTTAGTTTGTATTAGGAGACTAATAACATATCAAATGTTATCTTGTACAAATTTACCTTCCTTAGATTTAATTAAGATTTATGAATAATTTTTTAGAATAATTTGTATGTAGGTAGTTTCTCGTCCGATGCGCAGATTTAATTTATATGAAAAACAATATATTTTTTTAGTTTGAAATTCTTTAAATTTTGGATTTATGAAGGAATAATATTAATATATTTTCTATAACGATTTATTTAAAACAAAAATAATTAAGTTAACTTTAGGTGTGTTTATATGTTTTAGAAAAAGTTTTGTAAATCTTGTATAAAAAAATAGAATTAAATTTTATTTATTAAAAAGTGTATGACGGATAAATAGACGTGTTATTTCTACTAAAACGGCTTGATTTTAATAAGTAGTAAATAATAAAAAGGTACCTTGTGAAGGAAATCTTGGGTTAGATGTGCTTCATGAGCAGCAACTTCTGAAATGTGTTCCAGAACCAAAGCCACTTGTTTTAGATTACTATTCTCAGGCAGTTTCTTTGTCATTTCTTCAGCTATTTGTTCTGTCGTCGTCGCCACTTTCTCGACCATTTCTGCTACAGATTCTACCACTTCTACAGCTAACTCGGCTTCTCCTATATCACATCATTTCAAATTTATTAAATATTAAAGCAACACACACACAAGATCATGAAATGTATCTATTTGCACGTTATCTTATAAGTTTGTTAATCAAACTTCTTTTGAAGAATATTTTCTTATTATCAAAAATGTTATTAACTACAGAGACAGACTCGCTACTAAAGAGGTGGCGGGCGCCTAGACCCCAATTGTACCCTTAATGAGTATAATTGGGGTCTAATTATTTTTTTTAGAGTTTTAATTAATTATGTTTATTAAATTTTATTCAAATTGTACCCTTAATGAGTTTTCTATTTTTACTATTTTTTCAAAGAAATAACTTGTAATTCTTTTGTATTATAAGGTTTTTCTCCTACAATGACTGTTTAGTAAGTAGTAGATTTAAATAGCTCTTTTTGTCAGAGAAGTTTTGACGTTAAAAAATCAGTCAGAAGAAAGATTATTTTTTTTTCCTATAATTTATTAAAAAGATTATTTGGTTACGAAAATCAATTATTTGAATTACGTGAATTTAGTGAATTATATATATGTATATATATAGATATAATGTAAACAAGCTCATAAAAAGAGCTACTGAGTACAAGTAAATAAAAACAAAAAGGTAAGCAAAAAGAGCTATAAGTGATGTTATATTCATTACCTTCGATTTGTTTCAGTTTCTGCATTCTTTTATTGCTCCAGAAAGATAACACTATAGAAATCGCAGAGCCTATGACCCATCTTGCCCTGTCATTTAGTTTCCAAATTAGTTCAAAAAAAGTGTCTTCCTAATTTATTAGTTAAAGTATAATCTCCAAATGCCGTCTTCTACCACGTGTGGGGTCTAAGGCCAAATAAATACTTTAGGTATATCAAAATCAGATATCCGAAATTTAGGAGGCAAACACAAACTTTTGTAGAAATTTAGGGGAAAAAATTAAAATTAAACTACAACTTTAATAGAAATTTGCCTGATTTTGTAGCTCGTTTGGTTGGAAACCTACGCTCGGTTCGAATCAAGGCACGCAAGAAAGTAATCAAAAACTAAAACTTTAATAAAAATTGGTTTGGGTTGGGGGGGGGGGCAAAGTTTCATTTGTTCGTCTCTGAACACCGATTGCATAGAATCTAGAGTCAAATACAAAAAAATTTCTTAAGAATATTACAAATATGTATAAATTAGAACCATAAATTAAAAAAAAAAAAAATCTATTTTATCATAGTAGAAAATCGTTTAATCAAAAATTTGAACATGACCCCAATCAGATATAAGGGGCATGGGTAGGTATGCGTCCCTCTAAATTCGAAAAATTTGTTTTTTTTTTCTTTTTTACATAAAGAAAGTTATTTTTCCTATGTAAAATTTGACGATACCTTTTTTTAAGTTTTTTTGCCCCCCCCTAAATTTACGTCATGGATTTGTCACTATCCCCAATAGTTTAAGACGGTCCTAGTAATTTTCATTACGTCTAAATACAAACCGGTGTCTCTATCATAAGCTACATATTGTTTTATTCATGTAGATAGTTAGATTTGGCCAAAAAGAGAGAGATATAGGAGTACCATGAAGGAATACTAGACCATGGATTTGGAGGAGAAGCTTGCATCTTGAAGTTATTAGAACCATTACTAAAGTATTTCCTAGCACTAACCGGATTTGATAACACAAGACTTTGTGTAATCATTTGGTGACTTCCATAGTTGTTTGGGTATGGAATAATCTTTGGATATGGATACATAGTTGTTTTCTTCTCAGCTTTGTTGTTTATTTGTAGGATCTCCATAAGTCCTTGTCTATACACAACGTAACCTCGGAAGTTCTTCATTCTCTGACTCAGATACATATTTGACCAAACTTTTCTGAAATTAAGGTGTTGACAATGCATAGGCATAAGCTTTATATATATATATAGAGAGAGAGAGATTAATGTTTTTGGCTTGTGTGTGATATTGGTGAAGCGTATGCTTAAGATAAAAAAGACTTTTACGTGTAGTAATGCTTTTGAAAGTGATTGAACACGCCAAGAAATGAGGTTGTATTCTTCTTTTTTTAATCTATAAATATATGACTTATTTATTTTCATGCTTTTTATTATTATTTTTTTTTTTTTAATTTAAAGTTTTGGGCTGAGACTTATATTAAGTGGCGATCAAGGAGAAAAATTAAGGAAGAATAGAAGAAATTAAGAAAAAAAAATTTTGGTTCGGATCGGTTTACGGAAATTTAGAGAGACAAAAAAAATTTAGGGGAAGACAACAAAATTTAAGTGGAGCATAGTCAAATTGTACATACGATTTTTTTTTTTTTTTTACATGCAAAAAAAAAAAAAAATATCTTCCGATTAAAAAGGTAATATGTCCAGTAATGCCCCGTTACGTACATAATTTGAAATTTTCTGTTCATGCCCCGAATTTTAAAAAGAAAAAAATAGGACAGATAGTTTAACTTCCGAATTCTTGTCCCATTTCGGATTCCGAAAAATCTCGTCAGTCCTAAGAATAATTAATAAAACTTCTGAGCATTGATCAAACGATAATATTATTAAACGAAGTCAACGGAAAACTTAGAACTTTTGTTTGGCAAGTTGTCGACTTGAGAGAGATTTTATTCTTACAATTTAAACTTAAATCAGGGATAAAATTGTCAAATACACAAACGTATTATTTTCAAAACTGTCATACTTGTAAAGTTTTTTAATAACAAATATTAAAAAGAAAAGGGGTTTCTTTGGGAAATCTAAAATTTCTAAAAAACGAATAAGAAAACGCGTAGCCAAACAGAGTCTCTCTCTCTCTCTCTCTCACTGTGGTTCCAGAAAGATGGCGGAAGAGAAAGTAAAAGATGAAGCGATGCAAATAATGGGAATGTTTCAAATTCTTCCGAGACTTGTCGTATTTGATCTCGATTATACTCTTTGGCCTTTTTACTGGTATCCTTTGTCTTCCTTCCTCCCAATTTTGTAACTCGTTTGATTTATCAACTGAAATCTCCATTTACAGTTGAAGTTGTAAAAACGGATTGAGTTTTATCCTGTCATAGATTAAGATGTCCCAATCTGTGAATTAATTGACTGTATTTTACTCGCGAATCGTCAAATTTCGTGTAGGGTTAGAGCTGTCAAATGAGCTGGCTGTCCTCCAACTGTTTTGGAGGAGCCTCTTGAAGCCCATGCCGGCCTCGCGGACCAAAATGTTGAAAACCATGACCGCACCTCACGAAACTGCTGTCACCACAGTCTTGTCTGCGGGCCAGCCCTAAAATTTTTATTTTGTTTTTAAAATAAATATATATCTCTTTAATGAAAAATAAAATAAAATAGAATAGGGCGGGCGGCCAGACTATATGGGTGGATTATATAGACGGGCTATATGGACGGGTTATATAGGCGGGCTAAATCGGCTAAGCCCTCATGACCACCTGCGACCGCCCGCTTAGCCCGTGGGCCACATGGGCTTTAACTTTTTTAGCCCGCGGGCTAAATGGTTCTAAATTATTGTGAACATGACCGCACCGCCGCGGTGCAGGCTAGGCTTGGCCCGCAGGGCTCCCTCTCATTTGACACCTATGGTTAGGGTTATCTCAAGTTAGAATTCGATCTTTTTCATATGAGGAACAATCTGAAAACTGAAAGTTAAATATCTCACAGAGGAAGTTTAGACAATTCAATTGGTTTATATAATAGATATGAATCTTTCCACTTATCACCAATTGCTTTGATTTAAGTTGCTTGTAGTGATGATCAACATTGTTTGTTTGTTTTGAAAAATTTGCACACCTTTGAATGTTTTACTACTTTGAATGATTCTATGGTTTTTTTTTTTCAGCGAATGCCGTTCGAAACGTGAAATGCCATCATTGTATCCACAAGCAAAGGGTGTATTGAGTGCTCTGAAGGAAAAGGGAATAGAAATAGCTATTGCTTCAAGATCTCCATCTTCAGATATTGCTAACACTTTCCTTGACAAACTAAACATTAAGTCCATGTTTGTCACCAAGGTATCTGAAGCATCTTCTTCTTGTTGTCTCTGTATGGTTGTCTCTCTTCAATTTCGTTTAGCTAAACATTTTCTAGTGATGCTTATTTGGGTTTGTCTCGTACTATGTCTGCGGGCCTTTCCGGTTCTTAGGTTTGGAATCATTATGTCCCTGGAGCCCACAGGCTTAGCCCGTACCATATATTTTTATCCAAACGCCCAATCATAAACTCTACCCTACCGCCCATAAACCCAATCCAACCATTCAACCCCCCGAACCCATCCAAACTGACTAACCATGAACCCAACTATGAAAAATATTGGACAAAAAATTCTGCCGGTGTAGGGAAAAGCCCGCGGTCATTGCTTGTCCTCGCGGTGCAGTCATGGTCAATGGTCATGAGACCTTCAGCCCATCAACAGCCCATATGGTTTCTATTTGGGATATCCATTACCCGCAGGCTTTTTAGAATAACCGCGGGTCTATCCAACCGCTTTGACGCTCATAGTCATATGGTAATTGTATTTGGATTTTTTCAGGAAATATTTTCAAGTTGGACTCACAAGACGGAACATTTTCAGAAGATACATACAAGAACAGGGATACCTTTTACTGAGATGCTCTTCTTTGATGATGAGGACAGAAACATAAAATCAGTTAACACGAACTACTTTTCGCTAATTGAGCTTACGTATACTTAACAAGCGGGATTGTTTCTTTGCTTTGTGGACTAAGATTGAAGTTGATCTGTGAATAACAGGTTTCAAAAATGGGAGTGACAAGCATATTGGTGGATAATGGGGTAACACTTGGAGCATTCAGACAAGGTCTTGCTGAATTTTGTAAGAATCAGAATACTATAGAGAAGAACAAACAAGTTTGGAAAAACAAGTATTCTGGAAAGGCTGCTTCATCTGAGACTGACAAAGACTGATCCCATTGGCACACAACATTCTTGGGGTGCTTCTTTTATGCACCATTATTTACTACAGATCAATTACATGGATACGTGAAGATTTGTGTCGAACCAGAATGATTAATATGGACTGTTCCATTATGATAATTTTAATTTATGGACAACAACAAAAAAATATAGATAAAAAAAAAAAGAAATTAGGAAATTTTTTTTCGAGTTTGGGTATCAAATTACTCCCAATCAGAAAATAAATCCATGTAAGTTCAGTTCAAAAATCTTCTAATTCGAATTGGTATTAGAAATTATAGGTGTCAAATGGACGGACAGCCTGAACGCTAAACTTAGCCTGCACCGTGGCAGTGCGGTCATGGTCACAATAATTTAGACCCATTTGGCATGCGGGCTAAAAATGTTAAAGTTCACATGGCCCACGGGATAAACGGACTGGCGCCCGGTTATGCGGTCTTAGCTCATATAGTCTGCCCATATAACCCGTACATATTGCACACCTGTCTGTCCGGTTTCTATTTTTTCGTTGATGAAATATTTATTTTAATTAAAAAAAATCCAAAATTTTAGGCCAGTCCGCGGGCTAGTCTGCAAAAAAACCTGCAAGAAGCATGCGGCGACTGCTTTTCCGAGCGATGCGGTATGGTTTTCACCATTTTAACCCACAAACCCCTATGGGCTTCAAATTTTTAACGCGAACTAGCCCCATGCCCTCAAAACCAAGGGCGGATGGTCTGCGGAACCTCCAAAACCACGGGCAGATGGCCTACCCACTCATTTGACAGATCTCTGAAAAATTCTTCAAATGGACTGGATTTATTCCCATCCCTTATACCATACTTGTGGGTTATCCATTGATCTCGCAAACTGATGATTTTGCTTTCGCTTCAAAAAGGGTTCCTTCCGAGAGATTTGTGTATTTCCATATCAGAAATGCTAAGAAGGCAGTTTAAATGTTCCAATTAAACAAGTTAGTTTGTGTTAATATGTAATTATTGCTATCCCTTCTTAAATCACACTCTTTTGGATTTAAACCCTTGATGCATTCTACAACATCTTCCTTTTATCTTTATCCTCCATCAAAACGACTGTAGTAGGCTTTGGCTCTTTAATGTTTTTATTTTTTTGTTATATATACCTTTCTAATGTTGAAAAAAAAAAAAAAAAAGAATTTGATAATTTTTTTTTTCGAAATCGCTCTTCTTTATCAGTCTAGGAACATTACAAACAAGAAAAATAAAAACCTCAAGCTTGTACCTAAAATACCCTTTCCCCCACCAACAACAGACTTTAAAAGGGAAGAAAAACAAATATTTCAATCAGCAAATGAATAAGACTTCTTAGGCGTATATTCAGAAATCTTGAATTTGAATTTTACATACCCATCAGAATCTGTCCCTCAAGTTTCGATTTCACAAACCATTTCTGATTCCTCTATCAATCGATTCAGCTTCCATCGGCAGCTCTTCCAATGTCTGGTTCGAAAAACATTATCAAGTAAATAGTGAAAACAAAATTTTTAACAAGTTATAAAAAATTTAATTTTCTTCAAAACCAATAATTGTAGCTTTTACCCTATTAGCCTGTTGTAGAATGTGAAGAGTCTCTCGTGTGCGTTTCCTCTTTGCCGCTATCTCATCCGGCTCTTTCAACAGTTCTTCGATCAAGTTCTCCCTGTATTCCCATCCACCATGTTATTTTAATTGAATATAAGATGACATATTCTTAACATCAGACTAAATAATTAGATGGTTTCTTTAATCACCTGTATAGATTCTCGATTAAAACATTGTGGAGCTCCCGTTTCGAGTAATTTACCTGTGAATTTATTCTCAATTACATCAGTCCCCTCACAGTTTAGTTACTTTATTTTTTAGTAGAATGTTGACACTAATTCTGAGTTTCAAAATTCACAAGACGAATAGAGCCACAAAGACTCCACCAGCCACACCATATGCATAGGTAAGCTGTCAAATGGGCGGGATACCTACGGGCTAGGCCCAACCCCCAGGTTGTCATGGTTACGAGAATTTAGGCCTACATTAACTGTGGGCTATAGATGTTGTCGCCTATATTGACTGCAGGCTAAGCAGGGTGGCACCTCGTGCTTATGAGGTTCCATATAGCCCACATATCATAACATCAACCCTAATAGCCCGCATATTTTGACCGCAAGCCTGCATGGGCTTTTAACTTTCTCTGCCATTAGCCCGTGGCCTTTTCCCAAAACCTCGTTTGGGTGGCCTGCCCGCCTAATCGACACCTAGGCATGTGCCTCGCGCCTAGGCACTAATTATTTTAATGACCATGACTCGCGTGGAGTTTTCTTAATAGTGGGAAACTTTAGAAGTTTAAATACCACAATGTGAAAATTAAATTTTTTAAGAAGAGGGAGGGGTCACTAACCAAAAAATGCATAATTGCTTTCGGGACCAAGTCTTCAATATTCTTCCTTACAATATCATAGTAAGATTTCAACAATAGCTTTGTTATTTGAATCTCAACTGCCTCTTGTTCGGAATGAGGAGTGTCAGAAGACCGCAAAACAGTTGGAGGCTTCAAAACCAAAATATTTAAGAGTTGTGAATAGGTAAGTAAAGTAATTGTTTTAGGCAATATGAGGAGATTGATAAACCATAAGATGCAAACCTCTTTCAAATAGATTGTTGATAAGTTCTGATACACATCTTGCGGAGCTTCTTCGCTGAATGGTTTGTTTAAGTTGTGTTTTGCAGCTGTCTGACCATCACTCCCTCGGAAAATTGATGAGAAACTACTCCAGCTTTTGTTTCCTGATTTATTCTCAACTGTCGAAAAACACTACATTCAAATTCTATACAGAACATTGGGTTCTTAACAAATAAATACCAGTAAATGTAAAGTCGTATCCTAGACAGTCAATTTTTTGCTAATAAACGGTCCAAGAAGCACGAGTTCATTTATCTGTACAGACACGAAAAGGTGAAAAATGAATTGAGAACATTACCAGCTGGTGTGGGGTTTTCGGCATCTGCTGCAGATAAAACTCCCTGTGAAAATTTTTATGGAGATAATTTATATGAAAAGAGCAAAGGACGAAAATGTTTAAATACATAAAATAGAAAAAATTAACATGCCTGATCACTGACAATTCCATTAGTTTGCCGGCCAAGAAAAGATCGAGGTTTTGATTGATTCGTAGAAGAAGAAGATGTCTTTTCAGGCTCCACTGTATCCTGTTTCTTCAAAAGAAATATGTACAAAATATTGCATAGGTCAAAAAGTAAAAACACGAAAGATTTATTTATGCTTCTCCAAGACCTTCTCACCTTTGGCCGTGCAACAGGATGCGGAATCCTAGAAGACTTGACTAGTTGCATTGCAGCTTCCACGGCTTTGGTTCCTCCGATAAAATTTGGATGCGAGGTGTTTATGAAATCCATCTGCAAATATATTAAAAATTCAAATCAAATTTCAAGCAACCACTATTAACATCATTAGGAATCCAAATTTCAAAGAAACTTCCATCAATAAAATTGGGAGCAAAATTTGCTGAAATTTAGATTACACTTGTTATACTTCACCACGCAAAAAAGGGTGAATATATACAGTATAGATACCTCAGAAAATGTAATATAATCAGCCATGTGTTAAGAACACACTTCAAAAACCAAAACATTTTACTGAAAGTCAATTAGACGAAAACAGAACCAGAGTAAAATAAAAAAATCAAAAGGGAAAAACTCTTGGCCAAACTGATAAACACCAAAGCTCTCTACAATCTTGGATGATTATCACAAATCTATCTTAATGAAATACCAAATCTAAAAGAAAATAAGTAGAAAATAGATATCTTATTGAAGTAAGCAAGACAAACTGTAAATCCTAATTAGCCTTGATCTTAAACTTCCGAACACCTAACATCAATGATTATGTTGATTTTAAGTTATTCATACATACCTCCATTTCAAGAATATTTCGGATCATTTCTTGTGAAGGTTCAAGACCGTCTTGCAGGAAGTTCTCAATAACCTCAGCCATGCGCTTCAGAAGGACTGGAAAGCGTTGTAACTCTGGCATCATACACTGATGACTAATCTGTAGAGAGGTTTTTTTCTATTTAAAATTCATGATCGACATTCTACAGTAAGTAATGTTAAGAAAAAGAAATTAAAAAAAACACACCTTTATTAGCTCATCAAAAATGAACCTAGAGCACTGAAGGCTAGGATCTAGTAAACGAGATATTTGCCTCCTGACAAGCACTTCAAATGGAACCTATGCAGGAGAACGAACACAAAAGAAACTAACCAGAGTTACTGGAAAAGTACAAAACTGTTAAAATTAAGTATGTGGAAAGTACTGACAAGCAGTATGATGTTCACACATGATTAGGGATATAAACCTACATCTGGCACAAATAATGCAGATCTGGGACCAGTTGCATTCTGAATTGCAGTTCGAATATCATCATCTGTTAACTCTTCGCATGGATCAACCTCCTTCAGAAGCAAATTGAAGGAAGCTAATAAGTTTAGATTCATAAAATCAACATCAAGTAGCACTGACAACATCAGTAGGTTTAACAATGTAAAGATCAATATACAATAGAAAAGATATAGATTGATTTCAAGCGATTACAGAGCAGATGCTTGAAAGATGCAGGGAATTGAACTAATATAAAGTTATAAACACCGACTTTTTTTTAAATGAAAGTCGTTCTACTTATACGTCAACTCCAAACATAGCATGCTTCCTAAAACTCAAAACTTAAACAAACTAGTTGCCTTCCTTTAACCACGTAACTAAACTACGAAAAGACCAAAGAGTTGATATCTATATGAGGTTGTGAATATAGTTATATCAATATCAGCAAAATGAACTTTCATTGAAGACGACAAAAGATATCACAAATAAATTAAAAGAGATTCACCTAACTAAGAAATAACGCACAAGCTTGAGATAACAAAAACAAGACGGCTTATAACTGAGTGAAGATCAAGTGAAAATTGTAAAAAAATTGTAAAAGCAAACCTCCAGGCTCTTTACAAAGATAGATTGGAAGATATAGAAAATTCGTGCTCCACCACAGAGCTCAGATGTAGACATTTCTTTACTTTTCCCATCAATTGTTGTGGAGTATGCTGTTATGAACAGTTAAACCATGAGAACCAACACCATTCTAATAAGCAAAACTAACATCCACTGTTTAAACCGAGAGAACCACCTTAAAATTTTACCTTCACAATATTTTGTAAGAAAATTTAAGAGAAGAGCTCCTTGACCAGCCTACAAATTTTGAAACAATACAGAAACAGAGAAAGCTTTAAGTTAGATGTCATAATAATAAACTCACATATATTTTAAAATGACATTAGAATAAGGCAAGCATGTTTTATAAGGAAATGAGATAGAAAGCATGTATAGATACTTTAGAAAAAAATTGACGGCCATTAATTGTCAGAAATATTTCCCTACTAAACTTAACACCTTAAATACTAATTCTATAGATTATAGAATTGTTTGTTCTGGTAAATATAAACCAAAAACGATCCACAATTGTCAAGAAAGACAAATACATGCATGAGAGAGATTGTATTCAAAACGAGGAATGTGCAAAGAAACCCTTGCAATGCAGATAGCAGCAACATCATCATTGAGAATAGATTGGATATTTAGACAACAACGGGCTATAAACAACATACCCTGGACTCTGTTATAGCCCCATAGCTTTCATACTCCTTTGCTGTAGCAAACAATGCATTACTGATACGTGACTTTAAATTAGGAAGCAGTGCCTTGATGTGTTGGACAAGGATCTGCAAATAATGAAAAAATTGGGCTGGACCTACAGCTTCTCAATTTATAACTAATATTGCCGGCTAGGAAATCCCATTATTAGAAAAGGGGGTAATTAAGTCCACAGATAAAGAATCCACAATGTGAATATCATCAACCATAATGAGGAGATGTTACCGACTTTTTCAAATACATACAGTGAGAGGCAAAGAATATCCTAAAAAAATACCTAGCTCCTGCTAGGATGAAATGGGCAAAGTCAAACTATTACGGCTAGGATACGTTATATACGAAAAGCAACTTGTGTCTCAATAAGAAACACATCGAGATCCAGAAAGAATCTCCTTTCGGGAGCTCAGGTCTTTTCTGCAAAGACAACAGGAAATCCTAACACTGCAGATAATACCTTATTTAATTTCTTTGCCAATTGAGGGACACCCACACGATCAGTGAGACCACTGTAAGCCTGCTTAGTTAGAAATTAAAAATATAAAAAAAACAGATATAAGCAAAAATGCCAAAGCAACATTCTCAGAAAGTAAATCGAGAGAATGATGCAATCTTACCGGACGGCTAAGAAAGAATTTTTCTTCTGCAATAAGAGCATCCTTGATGCTGCGGTTCAGCGAAATATCCTGTTACAGAAATCAACATCCATATAGATTATTTCATTGCGTAAAGTGCAGTGCCACAAAGAAAAAGCAAAACAAATATAGAACGTATGATGGTCTAGTAAATGTGAACAGAAATACTAAAGATAGAATATCTAAGGTAAACGAAGAATGGATGGTAAATGTAAGAGCTTAAAATTAGTGACATTGGCTGATTATGATTATATGATAGATCAGAAACAATATGAAGTATAAGTTAGCAGGGTTTACCTCCTGACTACGATTTACAACTCCTACATATCCCAGTTGAAGAGGAATTACTTTTCCAAGAAGGTGATTCCGAGCATCAGTACCTCTGTCCATAATATCCAACTGAATCAGGGAGAAGATAAGAGTAGCCATGAGAAATAGGGTAGTTTTCCATAGCAACTAAATAAAAAGACACGAATATCCAAGGAGAGATGCCGCACCTTTGTTATGACACCTATGGTTCTATGACCTGAGAACATCAAATTTATATGCAAAGCAAAGGTGAATATATTGTATCCCATGAAAATAATAATCTCCAAAACGAATTGCTACCAGACTTACCATTAGGATCAGCGGTTCCTGCAATTTTTAAGGCATCTGAGTTGGCTAAATCCGAATTAGCGGGTGTAACAGCCAGTATCAAGCAGCTAGGTTTACTAATGTAAAACATGATCATCGTTCTTATTTGTGATTCGATATCCGTCGGCTGATCACCCACAGGAACCTTGGTGATACCAGGAAGATCCACAAGAGTGATATCCAAAACATTAGGCGAAAAAATCTTAAGACGAATCTGTTGATCTGATACACCTTTATTCTCTCCTGCTAATCTATTCGTCTCAGCCTAAAAATAGTTCACACTCATAAAAATCAAACCATCCTGGAGATTACAAGATTAAACGAACTTAGTTAGAAGAGAGAGAGAGAAAACCTCAATCTCGCAGCGTATCGCAGCGAAATCATAGATACGTTTTCCATGGAGGTGAAGAAACTCCCCCCACTCTTCATCGGATCCACCATCGGAACGAGGTTTCGTCTGAACAAGCTGGAGAACGAGAGGTCGGCGCGTACAGATATCATTTCCGCGAGGGAGAAAATCGCGGCCGACGAGCGCTTCAAGAACGCTGGATTTACCGCTGCTCTGACTTCCAACGACGGCGACTTGAGGAAGCTCGATTGTGGATTGGCTTCCGAGCTGAGCGAATATGTCTTGAAGCTTATTCACAATCGGAATAACGGAGGAGCCTAGTGGTGAAGCGGCGGAGGTTGACGACGGAGGGAGATCGTTAACTGACATCGAATCGTTAACTGAATGTCAAAAAGGGTCTGAGGGTTTTTGAGAAGAATTTTGGGTGCAGAGAGTTAAATAAATAAAATAACTTCGGAATCTCGTCATATAATCAGATAACCGGTTGTCAGATGAAAATTAGAGTTAACCGAATATCAGATAACCGGTTTGGGGTTGTGTCAGATCGGTTTAGGAGAGAGCATGTGCAAGTTATAAGAGAATTGCATCGTTAAGTTATCTACTTTGACAAAAAAAAAAAAAAGTTATCTTAACGAGGAAGAAAGAGTTATTTTCGTAACTCGTAAGTACAGTAATTCATTTTTTTCAATCTGTAGTAGCGTTTTAAAAACTTGAATGTACCTATTAAACTTCAAATTTATATATCGCAAAAATTTTTATGACAAAAAAAAAAAAAAAAAAAATNTTTATGAAAAAAAAAAAAAAAAAAAAAATATATATATATATTACATACTTTGCTCCTACGGTGTTTTTTTGTTTCTTATGTGACTATGTTAATTAATAGATGAGTTAGGAACATTAATTTTGAATCATATTTAATTAAAACACCACAACGACTTTGTTTTGGCATATTATATATATATATATACTAAAGGGCGGATGTAGATTATTTTTTCATTAGGAGTATAAATTATTAAAATGTTATTATAAAAAAAATTATAAAATAATAAACAAATTTATTAAAATTAAAAAACCGAAAAAATAATTCATGCAATAATAAGTGTTACAAAAAAAATTAAAAAAAAAACCAAAATTTCACAAGAACAACACAATTTTTAAAATTAATTTAACAAAAGTAAATAAAGATAAAATGAAATCAATTTTTATATACCTTCAAATCTAATGTAGTTCCTAATTTTTAACTATTTTCTAACCAAAATAAAATAAAACAAATACTATTTATTGTTAGTTTTTATATTTATATAGATATTTTCTTAAAATAAAAATGGATAGTTATTTATTGATCATTGGAAAAAAAGTAAATTTTAATATATACGGACATTTGTTTCCTTGTTAAGAAAAGGAAGAAAAAGAAAAAAAAATATATATTTTGTGTTTCTATAAATATGAATAAAAAATAAATAGTAAAAAATAAAATTAAAATAGAAATGAATTAGTTGCGTCAGATTAGAAGGACCTGTCCCTTTTCTAATTTTTATTTATTTTTTATCATCGACATGTTTTAATTTATTGTTTGTCATTTTAGAATGTCTTTTTTTTTAAACTCACGTGTTACTTTTTGTTGACTTTTCTTAGAAAAAAATATGGTACCGAGCAAGTTAACAATTAGTAAATAAAGTAAATAAAAAGCACAATGTGTCAAATTTTAAATGGTGGCACTAGTCTTGTATCTAGGGAAGTGGATCTGCTCCTATATATATCTATTCAAATATATACACATTATATATTTAACAACCTATGTTTTTTGAAGGGTCGACAATTTTTTTCCTCCTGAACTATGCCCCGTAAATATGGTTCTCTTTGAATTTTGGAGCTCTTCATATTTCCCCTTAAACTTAACAATCTTCTTAGCCGACAAAAAAAAAACTTAACAATCTTCTTGTTTTTCTCCCCAAACTATCATTCATCTCATATTTACACCTTAAAACGCAAATATTTGTTGTGTAATGATTTTTGTTGATTATAATTGCAATATTTAATACCTTTAGCCCCGATTTTTAATCCAAAAAAACTTATTTTTTAGAAACTCGACGTTTTTGAACTATTATTCGTCGATTTTTATGCATTTTCTGTTGATTTCGAACCATAATCGACAAGTTTTCTCCATCGAACTAAACTCAAAATCGTCGCTTTAGGATTAAATTTGTACAATATGAATTTTGATGCATTTTTCTTTACCTCTTTTATTATCGATTTTGATGCCTTTTTCTTTGCCTCTTTTATTGTCACATATTCTCAAATCTAACATATTTGATAGCTTTGTGACTGATCGGCCCCATTTTTAGGACTTTTTAGGCATGTAATT
>OVAW01000351.1:0-14913 GCA_900406365.1 Heliophila coronopifolia | reverse complement strand
CCCCCCCCCCCCCCCAGCACCCAGCGATATAATAGTTCTCAGAGTACAAGTGTGTTCTCAAGACTTACGAGTACTTAAATTCAGTTAAATTACATTGAGTTACGTCTTTGTTGCCCAATAATGTAAAAGACCAACCGTCTGACTTTTTGGGTTTTTGTACTTTGTGAATAAGAAACATTGCTCAGTTTCTTAGACTGGTCGAAAAACTAATAGTCTCATTTTCAAGACTTTGATTCTGTATTTCACAGATGTCAAAATTATATAAAGCATACTCAACTAAATAACACTAAACATCTCTTTAATTTCAAATTTTGATCTTCGTTACTATTATCTTCTTGTCACAAAACATAAAATACTTTATCTGATTTGGACATCATGTTCAACTAATTAATTTATAACATTTTAGTCTACAAATCTGTTATTTAAAAGTATTTACAGGTCATGTGACTAATTCATGTATTTCGTGCGTTCCAAAGTCATTAGTTGACTTGTCAAATATATAAATACTAAATAATCTTATGAAGATTACACAATCAAAAAAGATCTTGTCTAGCAAAATATACTTGTGGGTGGTTCTTACGATCCTTGCGCTTACTGAAAACTCCCATGCCAAATTAATTTTGGAGGGATCCATCGGGTCATTCAACGGTTTCACATCGTTGACCAACACCACCTTTGGTCAAGCCTTCGACGGCGCACCAGTTCTTTTCAACATTTAGTAATATTTACTTTCTAATAAAATTTAAAAACATGATCTTAAATTAAAATTTAATAAATAATCAGTCTTATATAAAAGCAATAAATTTTATATTCTTATTTTTGGACGTTATATGGTTTATTTTAATGTTATTTCAGTAATTACATATTATAATTTTTTTTAAAATATTTAATTATATATTTTATGTAAAACAAAATAATTTTATATAAAAAAATTCTAATATTTTCTGAGAAATCTTTTTTTTTTATTATGATATTGAAAAAAATGTGCACCCAATGAATATTTTTTCCGGATCCACCCCTATTCAAAACATAAATTGTTGTAACTTGTAAGAAACACGATCTAATTTTTCATCAAATTCGTATATTGTATATTGTCATAAATGTGAAAACATTTTTTTTATTTTTTTCTACAATTATTGTTAATATTTTTATCAATAACATTGTATTATCAGTTTTGGAATAAAAAAAAAGATAAATAAATTATTTAAACTGTCTAACAAATTAAATACAGTTATTTTTCATAGTAAATATTATATATGATTAGTTAATAAATGCAATATGATTGTTTATTTGATTTGCTAAATATTTTAATAAATGGTAGTGTATGATAGTTATGATATCTTCCAGGTGAATAGTAAATGTGGGGAGAAAGGCAAATTTTTCTCTATTGTTGACGATTCGATTTCTAACTGAAGTGTACACTAGTGTGAGTCATAACTGTGAGATCATAACTAAACTAACGTTTTTAAACAAAAATCTATTTGAATTATGAAAATCATGCTAAAATCAACCTAGCGTTAATAACGTTAATTAGTCCGTCAAATAGCGCTTAGTAGGACGACATGGTTGATGTCATATGTAACTAATTAAATAATTAAAAAAAATAATTATTTAACTAAAACGGGAAGGGAAAGAGAATCTCCGAAGTCATGTTTTGTTCCGAAAAAGCATATATATTTATATAATTAAATATGTAGATATATATATGTTTTAAATATTTGTTGAATATTTATTTATTTTATTTTGGTAGTTGGATATATATTTTATTAATTTTAATCAAATTATATTGGATTTTTTTAGTTTTTAAATAATTAATTAGCAAACAACAAAAATATCCAAAATAATTCGGGATTTTCCACTGTCCTGTTTCCATTCGGAAAATGTAAACTTGTACCAAACGGGAATGCTTTTTTATATGGAATGGATAGACACGGGACGATCATGACATGATGAGACGGGACGAGACGAGATGGGAAATATTCCCACCCTATGTCTTCTTTTTAGTTAAATAAATAATTATTTGTTTTTTTTTTAACTATTTATTTAGTTACACGTGACCTACTCAGCGCAATTTGACGGATTAATTATAGTCGTTAATGCTATGTGGATTTTAGCACGATTTGCATAGTTCGAAAAGATTTTTTTTTTTTTAAATATTAGTTCATTCTAATTTCACATACTAGTGTATAGTTCAATTAGAAATCAACATCAATGAAAATCAGGTAAAAATATGTTTTTCTCTCCCATAGTAAATGTGTTACAAATTTCTAATATATTCAAAAATAATGATTTATTCAAAAATCTTATCTTGCTATATCCATAGTAGATTAGGTAATGTTTTTCAAACACAAATCTTGTTAATATATGATATAGATCTTCAAAAATGAGAGATCTAGTAATTGATATTTTTATTTTAAAAACAAACAGATTGTATGATTTATAATTTATGTCATTTGTGTGAATTTTATTTTGAAATTAATAAAATTTTATTTAAAAGAAGATTTTTTTTTATTAATTGATAAAATATATAATAATAAAAAGATTTTAGATGATATATTTCTATTGAAAAAAAAGATTGATTGATCATAATAATATATTATATAAAATTACCTTTTTATTAAAAACATTTTATAAGATTTTTACTTGAAATAATTTGGAAAAAAACTTTGAACATGTCCACCACAAATTAATTTAACAGTTTAAATAATTTTAATAAGATAAAATGTGATATTAGTTTTTGTTTATATATTTATTTCAAAGATTTTTTATAATATTTTTATACAACTTCTGACTTAAATCATATTTGATATTTTTTAAATAATAAATTAAATCTAATTAATTATTAAAAAAAACAGTTTCCTCAACTTGGATACATCAAATTAATCTATTAGCCTAGATATTAGAAGAAAACATCATCATCGAATATATAATAACTTAATTCTAATTAAATCTAGTTAATTATTAAATATAATTTTCTGATATTTTATATTTTAATAACCACGAATATTATAACCACTAGCTACTTATCTTTCCACGGAATTTGTTTTTGATTAATTATTCAACTAATTTATTATTTCATAACTTAAAACCTCTATTAAATAATATGTTTCACTAACCCTTGTAAGTTATGAATCATTATTTTCCATCAGGTTTTGGTGAACGTATGGGCGATAGGATGAGAACCGAATGCGTGGGAGAATCCAACCCGATTTGAACCAGAGAGGTTTTTAGGGAAAGAAACCGATGTAAGAGGTAAAGATTATGAGCTTACACCGTTTGGAGGCGGAAGAAGAATTTTCCCGGGATTGTCTTTTGCTATGAAGACAGTTCCTCTTATGCTTTCTTCTCTTTTGTATTCATTTGACTGGAAGCTACCAAACGGCGTCAGAAATTTGGACATGGACGAGACTTTTGGTCTTGCGTTGCACAAGACAAACCCTTTACATGTCGTTCCCGTCAAGAAACGTAGCTATTAAGTATATGTTTTGTAAGAAAGAATGTAACTTACTAAACCAAATAATGAATATCGTTTACATTTAAATAAAATAAATTCAAGTTTCTCTTATATTTTTATATTTTTATATATATATTTTTTTTTTACAAACGAAACACATTGTTATCAAGTTTTCCCTCTAAAACAATTTAAGTTTTTTAAGCCATCATAATAAAATTCCGTCTACCTATTATAGAACAAACTACATTCCCATTTTACAAACAAGACACCTCTCTGCGAACAAACAATTTAAGTTTTTTATATTTATATAATAAAGAATATTAATGTTATATTTAATTAATGAATAAAAATAAAATAAGTTTATTTTCATGGCCTCCCAGAAATTGACATCTACCTTCTCTTTTATTCGCATTTTGCTCACGTAGCCAAACTTACATAATTATAAAATTTTATCGGTTATGGAAAAGACAAAAACTGAAAATAAATATTACTGTATCTTTACAATACAATCAAGCTATTATTTTTTTTCATTTACCAATGGCCGTATAACTTTATTCTTTTTGTAAATTGTATAAAAATTATTGGCATAATTTAATAACTAAATGCATAATTTTCAAACTTTTAAAAAAAATGTCGGTTGACATTCCTCTCTAGCACATCCACACAGTATCTTCATCCTAATATTCTTTTATTTTTCTATCTATACTCCTTTATTTTCAAATTTTTTAAATAAATCACATGTATGATTTTTTAATTAAATTTTTTTCTATTGCTTTTTCCAACTAAAAATAAATAATTTATTATAATTTTCTTATAAATTTATAAAGAAAATTAAGTTTGAAAATAGAATCAAAATTCAACTAGAAAAGCTGGAAATAGAAAAAAAATAAAATAAAAACAAGATAAATTAGTGACATTACAAATAAATTAAATTTTTAGGGTATGTGTTAAATAGAGATAAACGAATAAATTATAGACTTTTTATTCATGAAAAAAATAGAAATGAGAATAATAATAAAAAAAAATTAATCCGCTTTAGGCATCAAATAACCTCGGACCGGCCCTGAGCCTATAGTTTTGAACTTAGCTGGAATGGCATTCAGATTAGCCACATCATTATATCTTGAAAGCTTGACGGAGGAGAGAGTAGCCTTCTCCATGAAATGTCGCCATACCACTCTGAAAAACTACACACAAAGAAAATGTGATATATGGTCTCATTAGAAGTGCCTCATAGAGGACAAAGCGGAGAAGTTGGAATTCCCCAGCTTAAAAGCCTAATAAAGTAAAACCTCATTGGGTGGCGGAGATGAGAACTCCTAATGTCAAATTCATTACTAATACGCGCAATCTAACCACTATATCAAAATATAGATAATTATGATTTAAATTGAACATAATCATAATGCATATAAGTCAAATTCATTGATTTTTTGCATCAAAATATCATTTAATATAATCTGATTTTATCAAATTTGTTTTATCATTTCGTTGCTTGCCTTTTGTGGAGACTATGGATAAAAGAAGGAGAGAAGCAAAAGACAAAAATAAACTAATGGAATAAACAGCTGATAATACAATATACAAATCTAAGACCCTCATTATTAAAAAAAATTAGTTTATTATTATGTATTAAATTTAACTAAAATGTAAAAATATGTTGAAGAAGAAAAGTGACCTAGTGATTGTCACATATATGCTTTAACACAATAACAAGGATTCGAATACTATGTTTCATTAAAATATTATAAATAAGTATTCAATTTTGTTTCTATTTACATTTGCCATCAAATTTTTAGTATATAAATATGTTTTTAATGTGTATAATAAAATACTCAGTAGCTTAGTTGGTAAGAAGTCTTGGTCTCAGCGAGAAGTCAAGTATTCGATTCTCATCATTTTGTCACATATGTGCTTTAACACAATAACATGGATTTGAATACGATGTTTTAGAAAGCATATAAATCGTATACTTTTTTTATGACTATGCATATTGGTATTGAAATAATGAGTTCAGACAATAGATTTCATAGAAAACACTTTGGATTTAGAGAAGAAGACAAAATTATATGTTTTGTAGTTTAATATTGACTACTACGTTGTTAAGTTTTTTTATATTCTATTATCATTAGTATATAACAAACATGATTTCGTTTTAATTATTTTTACTGCTAATGATATTATATCTTAGTGTTTACTATACGCATGATAAAATATATATATATATAAGTTTTCTAACTAAGAAAAAAAATGTTTTAAGTAAAAAAAAAGACAAAAAAAAAAATAATTAATTTTTAATCAAAATGTTTTGAAAATAACCAAAAACAAATTGGAAGGTACAAGTTGAAAAGAAATACAACAAAAATATGAATGGTTATATTAGTTTTAGACAGTAATCCAACAAAAAAAATATTTTCTCTCGTTTACTATTTTCAGAAATTTAAAAAGCAACACATAAAAAAAAATTAGTTTTTCATTTCGATAAAGTGTTTCGTTTCTATATTAGTTTTTCGTTTTAACATATTTATATTATTTTTATTTTCTTTTGTGTTTTGAAATGGAAGATAGACATATATTTTTTTCTTGGATTTATCGGATCTTTTGGTCTCTTTTTTGTCATCTTTATATCTTTGGTCTCCATTTCTTTTCACGTATTTTTTTTAAATTGTTTTGTTTTCTAAGTAATGTATATGAATTTAAAAATGAATCGATATACAACATTTTAAAGCTCACATGTTTTCCACTCATTCCTAACTTTTTATACTATTTTTTCAATTTTTTTATGTTGGATTTTATTCTGGAAATACACAAAGGAGCCAATTGCAAATTCAAAATTATTAATATAGTTTTATTAATTACTACAACGAGAGGATTGTTTCTAATAAACTGATTTTTTTTAAAAAAAAAGTTGATTAATTATAAAATATTTGATGAATACGTTTTTTTATCGGAGGAAATTAAACCATTAGGTTTCATCGATTGTTTGTGGATTAGTTAAAGAAAAATTGACAATTTTGAATAAAAAAATTTGATTGATTAATGATTTTACGAAATCTTATATTATGAAATTTAAACAATGGTAAAATAATTTTAAAATAATTTTTAATATATTGCTATGTAAACATCATATTCTAATAACAAAACTGAAGAAGTAACTAAAAACATCTTTTTAATTCCTATAAAAATATAATTTCAGCTAAATTTTCAAAACATATATAAATATATGTATTTTCTTAGAAGCTAAAAAAAGTGATAATTTATCAATGATTTTTAAAGGTATTGCACAAGATTTGCACAAAATTTGCCCATTATTTTATTTTTGTTTACGAGCTATTGTGGTTATAGTCGATCAATAAATATATGAAAAACATATTATTAAATAAATTCACATGGTTTACCAACATATATTATTCATATGCATGGTGAATTAGAGCTCTAATACTGATTTAATATAATTTATATTTTACATTTATTTTAGTTCATAAGTCAAATTTCATTGTTTTTATGTATTTTAAACTACTCATTTTAAACTTCTAATTCTCCTTCACATAAAGCTGAGTTTTCAATAATTGATTATATAAGTTAGACTACTCATAATTTGTCAAAAACAATATTTAACAAAGAAATTTCATACAAAAACATTATGTGGATTTACTAGAAGAAGACAATATTATATTTTTTTTATTATTAAGTAGTTAAAACTACGATGAATACATACAAAATAATTACAATTGTGAAAGATTTGCGATCATTTCTAAAATTACAATTACATTTAAATTTTGAAATTCACGGTCAAAAATATATTGCAATTATAGGTGAAATTCACAGCCATAATATAATATTTTCTATGTAACTAAGTTATTATTTGAAAAAACTTAGATATGTAAAAACTTATTTGAGTGGAAATTAGTACCATAACTACTGATTTAGAATAGGATTCTTTTTAAATTTAGATTAACATACTTCATCAATTTATTTATTTCAAATTTTGGTTTTGAAATAAAATCGAAACACATTGTTACCTTCTGTTAACCAATGCAAACACCCATAACAAACTGTCGGAGTAGAGATCTCAGAAGAACTCGGCATAGAGTCTAATACAGGTAGTTCTATGTCATTCAGTCTCTTCCATTCAAATAAGTTGGAATCAAATATCTCGCAGATATGCATGATATTGAAGTTATTATCACTATCCTCATTTTCAGGTAATTCGGAGACTCTAATGATTTTGTAACTGAGAGGGTTTGTTCCGGTTACCTTGACACCAAATCCAATTGTCACATATCTGATTTCTGGGTTGGGAAGACCCCAATATTCTTGTGTTGTGGGTTTGGAGACAGCGTACATTTCCCCTCTTCCTTTATCCATATTATAGTCACTACAGAGCAGAATCCCAAAATTTGGATCACATGCTTCAACTTTTGTGGATCCAAATTGTAGGAAACTCAAGGAAATCTCTGTCTCAGTGTCTATATTGCTTCTTGGATCTCTTACAAAAGCATAACAATTATGCAGAGTTTGGGTGAAATCTATTTTGTTGCAGTAGTCGAGGAAGTAACCGCAAACATAATTCGTTCTTTGAAGATGGAGATTGAAGAAATATGAATCATGAAATTCTAGCGACATTCTTGGTTTAAAGCCCTGCATTTTCTTACTAGTGAAAGATCATAAGAAAGCATCTCAGTGATCAAGTCCTAGCTTAACTTAGTAGAATAAGTAGAAGAAGAAATAACATTGTTGATCATGTCCGAGCTTGTCTTAGAAGAAGAAGCCACGATCGTTGAACTTGAATGAGATATTTTTTTTTGTAAAACGCATTGAAAGAGATCTAGAATTAAAAAAAAATGAATTCTTGTGTTATTTACGTATTATGTATAGAAAATTTTACCTTAATTTTTACAACCTATCTCTATTCCATGTTTTCTTTGTTACAATAGTAAAAAGACTAGCGACAAGATTCATTTTAACAATGGTTTGCATGTTATTTGAAACTTTAATTTATCACCGTCAACTAAACAATACTCTTCGTGCTACGTGTGTTCAAAATTCTCATCCAAACCAAAATTTTGAGGACCGAATATTCTTGAACAAAAGCGATCCGAGTAAATTTTTTTATCGGAACCAATTTTTATATCCGAATGAGAAACATAAATTCTTGATCCAAACTCGAAACTTGAATGGATATTCAAATTTCTGAATTAAAAAATATATTTATAAAATTACAAATTATCATGTATTTTAAGAAAAAAAAAATTAAAGATAGAAATTGTTATAGTTTAAAACTAAAATCAACTATCTTTGTATAAATAATGTTAGAAGTGTTTATTTACTATGTAAAATCAACTCAAAATATTTTAATACTAATATAGTTTACCAACTCGTTAATATTGAATTTCAAAAATAAAAATTTTCATTTTCATTTTGTTATTATTTTTTTTTGTCAACTCATTTTGTTATTATTTATTACACATAAAATTACTTTAGTATACTAATAAAAAAAACTTTTTTAAACATAATATTAAAAAAATGTGAAATGTTTAAAAAAAAAAACGAATGAATTAATTTAAAACGTGTTGTTGTAAAAGATATCTTCAAATTCAGACAAAAATTTCTAACAGTCTGCAGCTACTTCCAGCAATTCCTAACTGTCTGCAGTCAGTTCCAGCAATTCCTAACTGTCTGCAACCACTTCATTAATGATATCTTTTTCAACTTTGGGTTCCCGATGGATGACTTCTATCAAGGTTATGTATGCCTCTTTGATATGTGTTTTGTTGTGTTTCCAACACAAATATTTCTTAGAGTTTCTATGAACATTTATTGTTTTTTTCAGTCTATATAAATTCATGTAAATCCTCATATTTGTTTAAGAGAAATATATATCTTTTTTAGTCTTCATTTTCTTCGTCTTCTTCCTTATTAGAAACTCTCTTATTCCCAACAAAACGTTAATCGATTTTGAAAAGAACATATTCAATACCCCATATTTGATCCGCTTTAATATCCATTAGACCCAAATTGCGGTTCTTTTAGAAAAAATGTTTTTAAAGAGGATCAATATGAGAGTATTGAATCGGTTCTTTTCAAAATCGATTGACTCATTCATTTTTTTATTCACATTTTCAAAATCGGTTTTTTTATTCACATTTTTATTTTTATAATTCTAAACATATATATATAATACGTAAATAACACAAGAATTCAATTATTTTTATAATTCTAAATCTCTTTTAACGCGTTTTACAAAAAAAAAGTAAAAATCTCATTCAAGTTCAGTGATCGTGGCTTCTTCTTCTAAGACGAGCTCTGGCATGATCGAAGAGATTAATTCTTCTTCTGCTTATTCTACTAAGTTAAGCTGGGACTTGATCACTGAGATGCTTTATTATGCTTATTTTTCACTAGTAAGAAAATGTAAGGCTTTAAACAAAGATTGTCGCCAAAAATTTTATGATTCATATTTCTTCAATCTCCATCTTCAAAGAAGTAATTTTGTTTGCGTTACTTCCTCTACTACTGCCACAAAATTGATTTCACCCAAACTCTGCAAAACTGTTTTGCTTTTGTAAGAGATTCAAGAAGCAATTTGGATACTGAGACATAGATTTCATTGAGTTTCCTACAATTTGGATCCACAAAAGTTGAAGCATGTGATCCAAATTGTGGGATTCTGCTGTGTAGTAACTATAATATGGATAAAGGAAGAGGGGAAGCGTACGCTGTCTCCAAACCCATAACACAAGAACATTGGGGTCTTCCCAACCCAGAAATCAGATATGTGATAATTGGATTTGGTGTCAAGGTAACCGGAACGAACCATCTCAGTTACAGAATCATTAGAGTCTCTGAATTACCTGAAAACGAGGATAGTGATAATAACTTCAATATCATGCATATGTGCGAGATATTGGATTCCAACTTATTTGAATGCAAGAGACTGAATGACATAGAACTACCCGCATAGGCCTTATTAGACTCTATGCCGAGTTATTATGAGATCTCTACTCCGGCATATTGTTACGGGTGTTTGCATTGGTTAACACAACGTAAAAATGTGTTTCGATTTGATTTCGTAACCGAAACGTGGTCTTTTTTCCCACTTCCTGAGAATTTAGTTAAACTAAAAACCTCTCTAAAACTTGTGAGCTATCAAGGGAAAATTGGAGTTGTCTGTTCAAGTTCGGAGAATAATCTATCAAGTTTATGGGTTTTGGAGAAACGGCTTGCAAATTCATGTGTTAAATTGAAAGAGTTTGACAACAGAGGCTTAATCAGATTGCTTAATCAACATGAACGATGGAACATCAAAGACTTTTCAGGAAAGAAGTACTTTTATCAACTCCTCTTCTGATAATTCAAGGAAGATAAGTTACTTTCCTTTTTATTATGATTGTGAGAGTGTTGAATTTTAATTGAAACATTCAATAAGTGTTTTTTTTTCTCTAAATTTTCATTATCGAATATTGTTTACGGATTGGATTTTTAGTTTTATTTGAACAAGCTTTTAAGTGTGTTGGATTTTATTATTATATTTTATTGCTTTGTGGATTTTTTTAATTGTTTTTTTTTTTTGAACCGTCCCTTAATTAAATCTGTCAAATGATAAGGCTGGTGTTGCCTATCAGTAGTATACCGTTCCAAAATTTATATTTTTTTATTAAAATTTTAAAAAATATGTTTTAATGACAAAAAATAAATAAATAAGGCAGGCTGATGATCTATATAGGCTAAATCCACATAACCGCATCCATCCGCCCATCCATAAATCATATGAACATTAATATTTTTAGCATGCATACTAAAAACCCTAAATTATTGTGATCATAATTGCACTATCAAAATTAGATTTAGTTGCGGACCTCTCATCTATTTCACACATATACCACATTCCTTAATACATATTTTATAGATTTATCTAAAAAATATATGTTTTTTTTGTCGGTGGCTGCACATTTTACTGGCCCGCCCTCATCATTATGAACCAATTGAGAGATTATTGTAAACGTATCCAAACAACAAATGTGAAATATGAAAATTCCATCACAATAGCTCCTTTGTACTTTAAAATTGGCATTTTCAATCTAATTACACCTTGTTAATGTTCAATTTTCATTTTTTTTCGAAAGTTATTCATCTTGGTGGTTTAATTAAGTCTAAAATAATTATTTTGTGCATTAAGCTTTAGATAAGACTTTTTTAGGATAATCTACTTATCTACTATATATTAATTGAGAAACCAACTTAGAATACAACATTTTCTTATGTGTTTTCGGTCTATTACATTAATCTTAATATAGCAATCAATCTTAAATATTTAAGTTGACGTTTATATTTTTAAGTATAAATGTTAGATATAAAACGTTAGAACAAATTAAAAAAAAATTCTTTAAAAAGAAATTAAAAAAAAAAATTATATTCTAACCAACTTTTCATAATTAAGATTTAATTAGCTAGTTGAGCTATTGAAAAAAAAAAAAAAAAAAAAAAACCAACTTTTCATTAGTTTTTTTACTTCAAATAAATATTTTTTTGACAAAAAAAATTAAAGCTCAAAAAATTATGAAAAATAATAAACTAAATTCTAACATTACGTACGTTTAATTTAATTTAATTCAATAGAAAAATTAAAACTAAATATTATATTACATTTTCTAATAATTACTTTAGAATGACAATTTTGTCAACCTAAAATTTAGATATTCAAAAACTTAATTAATAAATTGTTTCGATATATGATTGCAAACTTCTTCTCTATCTACGATTTGTCAAAAAACAAAAATTACACTAATAACATTTATCCTATAATTTTAAAAAATGTTAATAAAAATCTACAAATAATGAGAATTTATTTGCAAACAAGAATCATATATTCTCTAAAATCAAAAAAAAAAAAATGAATTGCAATTGAATGGCCAGTAAATTGACGTCAATATAAAGATTTCTAACGTCTTGATAAAAACGTTTTGTACTTTAAGCTTTTCAATCAACGTATATTAATAATTTGTAATGGAAATCAATGGACATTTAGTCCAAAAAAATAATATTAATTAATATGAATATAACTTATTAATTAAAACCAATAAAAATTTCTTAAACGTGGCAAAGAAAGGAGACGAGGCAGATTGAAATAAGCATTATGACGTTCCATCTTTTATTCTGAAACGTAAATTACTACAGCAAAATAATATGAAATTAAAGTGCCCATCACTATTCATATTTATGAATTATAATTAAAAATATTTGGTAAACAATAATTATTTTTCGTTTGGTTGGATTTGTTATTAAAAAAATTAATTACACACCTCTCGAAGTTCTATATAAGCTTCATCCAACCTTCAAGATCACCATTACAATGGATTCCTAAAAACAATTTTAGGCTCAGTATTACTTTTGATTTTCTTTTCTATTATTTTTGGCAATTTACAATTATCTCATATTTTTCATTAGGGAGAATTCTCTAAAATACATATATAACTAAGTTACTATTTATTATTTCTCGATCTATTTTTTTCTTATTTTGTATATTTTTTTGGACTGATTCTTATTTGTTTGTAGATGTATATTTGGCAAGAGAAAGCAGTGGAGATAGTATTCATCTAATTTCAATCTGTGAGGTTTGCAATTTATGCTTAATTTTACAAAGTCATTGTTTTCCTTGTGCTTCATTTGCTTTCACATATTACATATTTGAATTATGTATGACATACTGTTTCTCCCAGTTTTAAAATATACCGTGAAACATATGAATGTTGATGAGAAAGAGATATAGAAGAAGAATGACATTTTGTCGAAAGTGAATCTAACGAAGAGAACAATCTCAATTCGTAAAGTGCTTCCGGATCACGCGAAGTATTTATGCAAGCTATAGATATATTATTTTTTTATCGGTAAGTATAAGATTATTTTTTTTTATTGAACCTCTTAAAGTTTTACTTTTTTATTCCAAATTTATGAATCCAATTTTTTAAACAACTGATTAGTGGAAGACGAATCGTTGTGTTTGATTTTTTTTCCTTTTTTTTCGCCCTGCACATTTCATTCTAAAAAAAAACAATATGATGCAAAACGAAGTGATTTAGAAAATATACATAATGTGTATATGTAATAAATATACAAAAAGTATATTCACAATTTACAAAACAAAAAAGTATATTAAAACAAAGTTGAAACAAAAATTTGAAAAAAACTAAACCCGCGCAATGCGCGGGGTATCATCTAATTATATAGTAAAAGAAAAATCAACTTAGGAAAAAAACATTATTTCATGTGTGATATGAGACCTTAAAAGCATTTGAGACTTTAAAAACATTATTCCATTACCTAACAATCAATTCTAGAAGTACATTTTTGTGAAACTAAAATATAGACATTTAATTATTAAATTAAATATAATTTAAAATTAATAATATTAACAACAAATAATAAATGATTCTAAATGTTGACAAAATAAATGATTCCAAATAAACTATTGTTTTACTAAAATTAAATATTACTCTTTGGGATAAAAAAAAAATAGAATAATTTTTTTCACTCTATCAATTATACTTTAAATAAAGTATTTTTAGTAGAAAAAATAATTAATAATTTAAACAACCAATTAAAAAATAAATATTACAAATAATTATTTAAAAAAAGCTAACAAACTTTTTATTACATTCTTTATTTTTTTAATAACATTAAAATTAATGATTACCATAAATTAAAAAATAAAATATTACTGATAATAAATAATATGTTTAAAAAAATAATTTATTCTGTTGAAAAAAATTGACACTAGAAATTAAAAAACTATTAACTTAACTATATTATCTAATTAACAAAAACTTAAGAATAATATTTTAGGTCTCAACTGAATTAAATATTAATATGTATCAATTTATTTGTGGAAATTATTTTTATAAAATATTAGTAATTATCATCAATTTTGCTCTTTCAAAACGTCTACCAATTAAACACCCACTACTATTATTAATTGTCTTATTGATCTCCTAAACCGTCAAACCCATTAAAAGACCCATTAATCCATACCTTATATGACTTTTCATATATGGGACTGTTTGTTTGCGCGTCTAAACGCAGTATTTGGACGTAGATGCTGGATGTTGTTCGTTTAGCAGTTATTTAAGGGCGCGTCCAGATGCTGCGTCCATACGCGTTTGTCAAATGCATCCAGAATTTCCAAAAATTCTAGACGCGTTTCAAATCCAGAAAAGACAAAAATATCCTTAGTTTACTGAATATTAAAATATATAATTATAAAATTATCACAAGTATAAAAATTTAAAAAACATTTTAACGTTCATTATTTAAATACATAANTAAAAAACATTTTAACGTTCATTATTTAAATACATAAAGTTTAAAGTTAAAAAAATAAAAATTTATAATTCTAAAATTATATAAGGTAATAATTTAAAATTTAAAAATCCAATAACTTAAAACTAAACAAATAATTATAA
>OVAW01000350.1:1833-16312 GCA_900406365.1 Heliophila coronopifolia | reverse complement strand
ATGTAGTCAAACGCATGCGGGAATTCATCAAGGCTTTCAAAACATGACATGTGCAAGTCATCAAGATGGGACCATGACTTGATTGATGGAGGCACTTCTTTAATAATAGTTCCTTTGAGCTTGAGAACTCTTATGCTTGTGGAAATCTCGGGAAAGTTTTTCAACAACGAGCAATCAGTTAGATCAAGTTCCTCTAAAGATTCCAAGTTGATGTTGGTCGGAAGAATCTTTAGCATATAACATCCATCTAATATCNCGGAAGAATCTTTAGCATATAACATCCATCTAATATCAACTTCTTCAACTTTTGAAGGTTTCCAATAGAAAAGGGAAGTTCCACAAGACATGACNTCTTCAACTTTTGAAGGTTTCCAATAGAAAAGGGAAGCTCCAAAAGACATGAAAAACTTCTGAGATCCAATCTCTGGAGATTAATGAGATTGCCAATTGAGGAAGGTAACTCAACCAGACTAGAGCATCCACCGAGATTCAATTTCTCGAGATTAGTAAAATTTCCAATAGACGAAGGTAACTCTATCAAACTTGAACATCCACGAAGATCAACAATTTTGAGATTAATAGCATTTCCAATAGAGGAAGGCAACTCCACTAAACTAGAGCAATCACGAAGACATAATTTCTCGAGATTAGTGGCATACCCGATAGAAGAAGTGAGACTAATCAGACCGGTGCATTTTTCAAGTGTCAACTCCTCAAGATTTACGGCAGTCGAGAGATCTGGAACCTCCTTCAAATTTACAGAACAGCTCAAATCCATCCACCTTAGATTATAAAGTGGCTGTACATGCACATTACAAAAAAAAAAAAAACAAATTAATATGAAAAACACTTCAACTAACATGTCCAAATAATAAGTATTTACTTACTATATTTCCTTCCCACAACTTCTCAAGCTTGTTGTGAAACATGTTTAGCTCCACAAGGTACTCCACATTCACAATAGAAGGAAAACAGGTCATCGGAAAATTAATCCAATCTAGTAATCGCAGTTTACGAGATAGATAGTCTAGACCACTAGGTAGATTCACTTCACAACCATCATAATCATAGCTGTTGATTCTTAAGAATTGAAGATTAGACATTTCCTTAAATGCTCTCTCAGTTATATTAATTTTTTTTTCGTTGATCCCGTTGAAGTTCAAATTTATGCCTATAACAATTCTACTACCCTGAAAAAAGAAGAAAAAAAAAAAGNTTCAAATTTATGCCTATAACAATTCTACTACCCTGAAAAAAAGAAAAAAAANTACTACCCTGAAAAAAGAAGAAAAAAAAAAAGAAGAAGTAGAGATGGTTAGTTATCAAATAATATGAATTTGTATGTTGCAATGTCAAAACTTACTGCTGCATCATCAGTCAATACTTCACAAATCTCTTTTTTATCGACCAAAAACTGACGTTGTCCAGGCTCACAAACGGACTGTTTGCGAACAATTTCTTTCCCCAATTGTACTAGCAGGTTGTGCATCTTTATCATTCCTTGTTCGATAGATATGAGAGATTTCTCAGCTAAGACAAGAAGCCCTTGCCTCACACCCAATAACTTGTTTTCAAGGAGCTTTTCCACCTTCTTAATCTCTTTAAAGTTGAAGAAGCAAGCTATATGAAGAAATAAATCTTTATCTTCGTCATCTAAAGCGTCATAGCTGAACTTTAAAATGCTCTCAATTTCTTTGCTAATGGAAGTCCTTAACTTTGGTAGCGCATTTATCCACTCTTTCTTGGACATTCTACGGAAGTAAGAGCCAATAACCCTTAACGCTAAAGGGAGTTCACCTGCTAATCTTGTAACTTCCCAAGCAAGCTCCTCAAAACCGTCTTTCGGGATTTTTTGACCAAAAGCATATGTACACAAGATTTGAAGAGCATCATCAGTTGGTGGAAAATCCACCTTGTAAATATGGTTGATCCCATGTGCTTTTAACAACCTTTGATCTTGTGTTGTAATGATAATTCGACTCCCAGGACCAAACCACAAAGTTTCTTTCGCTATAGCATCTAGTTGTACCGACTGGTCGACTCCATCAAGAACGACAAGAACCTTTTTATCTTTCAACCTATCTTTGGCAACTCCTAAATGAGGAATCTTAATATCCTTCTGGTTGGTTATTTGAGACATAAATTGTTGTTGTAAGTGTAACTTTGCACCATAGTCATCAGAAGAAGGTTTTGTGTAATTTGCATTGATATTCTCCATAAAGACACTCAGTTGAAAACTGTTAGAGAGTTGGTTTTAGGCAACTCTAGCGATGGTGGTCTTCCCAATTCCAGAAGGACCCCAAATCCCAATCATCCTTACTTCATTTGAGTTTATACATAACAATGGTTCCATTTTTTCCAAATGAGCTCTCATCCCAATTAACCCATCGAAATCACTTGATGATAAAGAACTATTCAATTTGTTTGAAATATCAGTGACGATTTTATTTATCATTGCTGCTTCATTATCCCTAACATATATATAAACTTCTTCAACGGATATATCATGTAAATGTTGCAATTTTATATATATTCTAATGTGTTAGAAAGTATAAAAGTGGGAAAGAAAGACTAACCAGTTGCTTGAATGGTAACCGGCAATTGTTGCCACTTTTGCTAAAGCTTGTCTCCATCTCCATATGTCCTCCTTTGATTTACCAGCACAAGTTTTTCTAAAAATTTCTCCAAATTCTCCGGTAAGCTTCTTTACATGAGATGGATCAACTTTGTAGAAAACAACAAACACAGTTTGACCCAACTCTTCCCTACACTTCATAATCTCAGCCAATTCGTCAAGACACCAGCTCGAAGAAGCGTAGTTCCTAGAAAGCAAGATAATTGCAATCTTGGATCCCCTAATCGCCCGAATGAGTTCAGGACCAATGGATTCTCCTCTCTTGATCTCATTATCAATGAATGGTGTAATACCTTTTCTTTGAAACTCCATCTGAATGTGACTGAGAAAGTCTTTGCGGACATCTTCTCCACGAAAGCTGGGAAAGACATGGTGTGTCCAGATAGGACACAAAGATGAAGCAACTGGTGAAGGAGATGAAGAAGTAGAAACCTTTTCTTTGTTATCTTCTTGACGAAACCTTAGTTTTCTAAAGAGTGCGAAGAAGCTTATTGCAGTGACAACACCGGTAAGAAAAAAAGAATAAGCCATTGATTAGTGCGAAGGAATGATAATTAATATCACAGAGCTTTCTTGAAAGAGAGAGAGAGAGAGATACAAAGAATGTTGACTTTTATTGACTGAGAACCACTAGCTAAAAGAGAGGATTAGCCACTTGGTTTTTCCTCACGGTAAAGTCAATGATGGTGTTCCTACACAGACAAGAGTGGAAGCTTCGTTAAAGAAATAAAAGACAATAAAAAAAAAATACTTATGGTGTAACGGCTACACATCGACGAATATGGTGTTAAATTCGTCGAATATTAATTTTAAATATATAATTTTCAATGTATATATATTAAAAAATATAACCATAAAGTATCAATTTTAATTTAAAACAAGATCACGTAGATAAGTGGTGTACTTATGTGCTTTTGCCTGGTCTGGATTTAAATGTGGATATCTCTATTTGAAAAATAAAATAAATAAGATTAAATTAATCATTAAAAATAATGATTAATAAAAAAAAACAAATTTTAATTAAAATAGCCATTAAGATCACAAAATTATATGATTGAGCAAAAAAAATATTCTTCTAAATTACTTTTTTTGTCTTCAAACTAATTCGTAACTTAAAATTCTTTTAAAATAATTTACTTATTTTTATTAAAAAATTTTATAAATGATATTTTTTTATTAGTAAACCAAAAAAATAACAATCCAAAATGTAATAAAAATAACAGAATGCGGATTGAGCCTATCCTGCATTCGCCCTAACTATTTAACAACTTTATCTTCCATGTTACTGTTCTCTTCCAAGCCATGCTTAAAATAACAATCCAAAATTTATTTAATTTATTTTTTTACCTAATTCTTTTTTAATGTTAACTCTGAATTTGTAACTTAAAATTCTTCTAAAATCATAAACTTATTTTTATTAATAAAATAAAAAAATAGCATGCATATGAACCCAATCTTTGTGCCTTTAATATTATTTGCTGATTTTGACGTTTGAGATTTCTCAAAAGATATTCTCTAACTTTCTACACGCACCGCGGTTCGATTCAAATTCGGTATTAAATCCTCGCATCTCGTCTTCGTTTTCAATTTCACATCTCCACGCTATGAAAATTCGGTATAGAAATTGTAATAACCAATTTAATTTGCTTTTAATCCAGGGAAGGAGAGAGAGTGGAGGGTCTAGAGGCCAAAATATCCAGATTTAGAAAAAAATACATTTTTTAAATTTTGGTTATAATATGCCGGTTCTTTGGTCTAAATCAGTAAATCTTATTAAAATGAAACTTCATAGTCGAGACTGAAAAATTAAATTCTTGATGCCATTATTACTATTAGTAGTTAAACTACTAAACCTAAAGACATTTATAAAAAATTATTTTATATTTACAAAATCGATTAAACACAACATACTAGTATTTCTAGATAATGAATTAAAATATGAATATATCAGAAATAGAAATTAAAGTGTACTCCTATATTAATATATCAAGGAAAAAAAGAGAGGAGAACTTTAGAGGTGCTAGAATGTGGTGATGATTAGATCGACTGGTTATGCTCCTTCGTAGACATGCCGATTTGGAGACAGACGAAAAGTGCGATTATTAGGATCCACCACAATTTTTTTTTTTAATAGAATTCATAAAAAAAATTGTAGTGTAATATTAGAGAAATTTTTTATTTTTGTAAGGACCTCTAATATTTTTAAACCGGCTCATTTTATATATCTCAATCATACACATATTATTGCCTTACATCAACTATTTGCATTTATTTTTTTGTTAAAAGGCTTTCAAAATATGGATCTTGAAGTTTCTTAATTGTACAAAATTAAAATTCAGCTACAATTTTTTTATTTTTGTTTTATTTTAGAAAGATACGATATAAATTTTATAAATATATATTTTAAAAAAAATTGAGATTAGAACTAATGTCTATCTTTACCTTTGTTCACAGCCGCCACTCACTTTCTGTCCATTCACTTTCAATAAATATTGTTTTTCAGTCATGCATTTATATTCTTTCTATATTCATTTTTGCTGCATTTCATGTGAATTTTTTTATAGAGAAAATTTGGAAAATAAAAAAATGATTTTTGATTGACAAAAAAAAAACATAATTTTTTAATTTAAAAGCATTTTTTTATCTTTTTTTTTAATATATCTACCTATTTTAATGGTTGTTATTTATGTGTTTCTACACAAAAATTAGACTTCAAACTTAGGTGTTTCCGGTTAAGAGAAAGCTAAATATAATTAAATTAACAACTTGAACTAATGAAAAAAAAATCCACTCATTTAGTTAAGAACAATGATTATTATTAGATTAGATAAGATAGTAAAATTGGCCGACAAAAAAAAAAAAAAAAGATAAGATAGTAAAATTAAAAAATTGTTCAAATAAAAATAATAAATGAAAAAAATTAATTTACGAATAAAATATTCTAATTGTTTTTGGTAAAACTAATTCGCAACTTTTTTTGTCTGGATTAATTTGTAACTTAAAAATTATCAAATCGTATACTTATTTTTTTACTAATAAAATCTATAAATATCAAATATTGTTTTAGAAATCAATAAAGTGTAGTTTCCAAAAAAATACCCCAAAAAATTGTAGCATTTAATATTATTTGCTGATTATTAAGACTTCTCAACTTTCTACAATTTCTGTCATCATCCAACACGCGCCGCTTCCAACCTCACACGCGCCGCGGCTCAATTAAAAAATCCGGTATCAATCCTCACCTCTCATCAATTTCACATCTCTATCTCTTCTCCTCCTTCAATTATCTCACGATTTCTCTTTTTCTCTCTCAGAAAATCGAAAGGATCTTCCAAAATCTATGGATTAACAAAAGGAATTCATCGTAAAATGGGAGCAGTAACTTCATCAATCGCGTCTAGATTAGCTTTCTTCCCACCAACACCACCGTCTTATCAAGTTATAAACGACGATGGCCACAACGGAGGAGTAGCAGGAGGAGGAGGAGGCTTGTACATACCTGAGATTACAAGACGCGATGATGTTGATGTGTTGAAGCTGCGTACAAGATCTGGAAACGAAATCGTTGCGATTTATATAAAACATTCGAATGCTAATGGAACGATTTTGTATTCACATGGAAACGCTGCGGATTTGGGACAAATGTTTGAGCTTTTTTCTGAACTCAGCAGTCGTCTTCGTGTTAATCTTATGGGGTAAATTCTCTCTCTTCGGTCTGAGGCGACTAAAAGTTAGGTGTCCATTGGGCGGGCGGGCGACCAATTGCGGTTTTGGGGAAAGGTCTGTGGGTTAATGAGCGTGTAAGTTGAAGCCTATGCGGGTTTAAGGTAAAAAATGTCAATGACCATGACCTCACCCTTTGGACAGACAATGATCGCGGGTTTTGGTCAAACCCGGACAAATGGTGGGACAAATGGTGACAGCAGGTTTATCCGTAGGGCGGCTTGAAATTTTTTCCAATTTTCTTTTTTTCTTTTGTAAATGTGCAAAATTTGTTTTTGCCAGAAAATTTTAAATACCCAAAATATTAATTGTTTGGTTGGATGGATCTTGTGGTTCGTGCGGGTGTAGCTTATGGGTATGTGTAATTTTTGGGCTTTTATTGACGGGTGTCGGATTTTGGCTAAAACCTCATAGCCTGCAGGTTAGCCCATTAACCTATCATATATTTAACTCATCTCTAGGATCCTAATATTTTCTTCCTAACTCGTCTATTTTATATTTATATTTATATATTTAGCAAGAATTATATATATTTTAGTTTATGAAAATTTATTTGACAAAAAAGAAGAAGAATTTTTGCATTTTAAAACACACAATCTTCATAAAGATGAATGCTTTTTAGCCTCAAATGTATGGATCATAATTGCTGTAATGTTCAGAAGACTTCACATTTCAACTCTCCCTTTTTGTGATTGATTCGAATGCACCCATTGGTTTTTCTTTGGCAGGTATGATTACTCCGGTTATGGTCAATCTACTGGACAGGTAAAATCCCAAAGTTCACTACGACGTGTTATGATATATTGAACTCCTTCGATACTTGGATTAACTTTTTTTTCCTCCCTCAACTATACCTTGTAAAACCGGCTTCGCCCAAACCTTGGACGTTGTTGTTGTACTTCCTAAACTATCAATTGCTTTTAGAAACCACAAAATTTTTAATTAGAAATATAGTTACCCACTAGTAGCTGCAAACCTTTTTATTAGTAGTATGTTAAACTTGGCCCAAAAACCGGGAAACCAGATAAAATACTATACTCAAAGGTTTCAATAATAACTCATTGGGTTTTTAGTTGGTTGTTTGAGATTTCGTCTACTTTCAAAACATGAAAAGGGTTGGGCGTGTGGTTAAGGACATACGGATTTCTGTATGGGCTGCAGGCTGTTGGCTTGCGGTTAGCGGTTATGTGTTATATATGCGGGATATTTGGGCTGAAGTTATGATATGCAGGCTATATGAGCGGCAACATCTATAGCCCGCGGTTAATATGGGCTTAAAATCTTGTAACCATGACCGCGCCGACGTTAGGCGGATTGGGCTTAGTTGGCCACCCATTTGACACCTCTAGGTGCAACTACACCCCATAACTCTTTTTTATTGTAGTTTACTAAGCAATGTAGTTTATGCATCGAGGTCGAATACAATTATAGTATACAAAGTGTAGCTGCATTCCTATACTTTTTTTAATTAAAAATTTTTGCACCCATGTATAAAAATTTCTAGATCCTGTCCTGGGTATAGTTGAAGGGGGAAAATAAATTTAAGGCCATAGACTTTCATGGATTGATTTTTATTTACATAGACTTGATATCTTGAATCAGGCAAGTGAGTCCAATACATACACCGATATCGAAGCAACTTATCAATACCTCAAGGAAAACTACGGTACAAAAGACGATCAATTGATATTATTCGGTCAATCCGTCGGTAGTGGACCGACTGTAGATCTAGCTTCCCGCACACCAAACTTGAGAGGCGTGGTTTTACAATGCCCGATTTTATCCGGGATGAGGGTTTTGTATCCGGTCTCATGTACATATTGGTTTGACATTTATAAGGTGAGTTTAGGGAAAATGATAGTTTTTTTTTTTGGGGTACATGTATAGTTACGGCTTACTGGCGAAATTTCGTGTTTATTGCAGAATATCGACAAGATTGGTGCGGTTTCGTGTCCTGTATTAGTAATCCATGTAAGTGACACCAGCATTTTAGAAGCGCACCTAAGCGTCAAGGCATTTCTCTGGCGCCTTACACCGAGGCAGCTTACTATGCAATTTTCAGACATGAACCCTAACATTTGCCTTGTTAGTTTCTGAATTCTCTTGTTGGTCTTTTAGGGAACCGCGGATGAAGTAGTTGATTGGTCACACGGAAAACGCCTCTCGGAACTCAGTAAAGAAAAGTATGAACCTTTATGGATAAATGGGGGCGGACATTGTGATCTCGAACTCTATCCTGATTTCATCAAACATCTCAAAAAGTTTGTTGTATCAGTTGGTAAGAAACATGCCGAGAAAGCTCAGGTGCAGCGGGATTGATGATATGTTCGGAAATCGGTTACTTCTCGAGATGTTTCTAGAAGAATCTAGATAGTTGGATGGGAGAAGTTAAAAGGAAAGTAGTAAGCTTAAGACATCTCCACAGGTTTAGTAAAAAAGGACATAATGGGTCAATTTGCAATGTAAAAAGTTTATTGCTTTATATTAATAATTGTAATTGTTGCTTTTGTGGTATAGTAGGTTCCAAAGATGCTTATTTCTTTATTACTAGTTTTATTAGATTGTAATAAGGAGAAAATACTTTATCACATAATTACTTATTTTGACTATATTTACTTCTAAAATAAGAAATTTTTTATAAATTACTGAAAAAGTTTTATTTACTTTCTTTTCTTTTTCGGCCACAGGAATCAAACTTTCGATACGAAAATCATGCTAGTGGCTTCAAACCATTATGTATTAAAACGTAATTTATCCTATTGGAATTTGAAAACTCTTCCCATACATGATTTTATTTCATAGATGGAACTTGAAAGACGCAAGAGACTGCTACCTTTAAAAGTAAACACCACAATTGTTTTCAATAGTATGAACCGATATTAAACTATTATATATATTTGTTCTGCATTATTCCATTTTAATTGTTTTAAACAATTAAAAATTCGCATTAGTGATTTAAAAAAAATTGAAACTTTATTTTGTAGTTACAATTAATGTGAGATCTCACATTTTCTATCCTCCATACGTAATTATTCTTATTGAAATAATTAAAAAATTTAGTAGAGTTTATCTTCTTCTTTTTTCTGTAAATGAAAATTAAACTACTTTTCACCAAAATACCCAATGATATTAAACCAAACCAAAACTATACTTTGGATTTAATTCGGTACTCATATATTTGACAAACCGAAATATTAACTACTCAGTTCCAAATTTAAGATCTGTACATTAGAGAACTTTTTCTAACACCATACTCGATCATCTCTTATTCTCATTCTCAAGAATTGCTTGGACAATCGGATCGTTCTCGATATCCGAATCGCTATCGTCATCTTCGAGCTCGTCTAGCTCGGAGATCATAGTCTGTTTCATCTTCTTCCGAGACTCTCTTCTATGTTTCTTAGGCTCTAGACGTGGTTCAGCTTGTTTCACACCCATGTCTCCTACCTTGTACCTATATCAAGACTTTTCCCTGACTACTAGTCTCAAAACTAAATAAATAACAACATTGTTTATTAAGTACCTAAATTGTTATTCAAAAGTTGGGAGGTTTTATTTTGTATTTGCTTTAGACTAAAGTTAATATTTGATGTTTTTTTTTGAATAATTTCTTTAGAATAATAATAATAAAAATACCTAACATCAGCTTCCCTTTTGGTTCCGAAAGTCCGAAGCTGAAACTCTTCCCTGATTCTGATCTCATCAAGCAATTGTAAGTAGTAAGGATATCTTTCCCAATCTCCTTTCACAACACATCCTGGTTCTCCTATATGTAAGCAATCTTTGAATCCACATTTTTCTTCCTCCATCAGTTTTCTTATCTACGCAACCAGTTTCAAACCGCATATGAGAAAAAATGGACACAAGCCAGAAGGGTACACATTTTTAAATCTCGTCCTGTTCTGTTCCCGAATTCCCGTCTCATATAAAATGTATTCCCCTATACGACACCCTTTAAATTTGATCAATTCTCGTCCCGCTCGGTTCCCAAATTACCATCTCATATATAAATGTATTCCCAGATGGGCCACACTTTCATTTTCCGAATAGGAACAGGACGGGAACAAAAATTCTTGAAGGCCCGTTTAGGACAAATACAAATAATATTTTTTTTTACATATAATTATATGTGTAACATAGTTTTCTATATGATTATTAACTTTTGATATTTTGTAATTTTAAACCAGTTTTTTTATTTTTTTTATAACAAAATTTGATATACAGAGGAAAAATAATAATTGTTTTTTTATTAGTCTGACTATCAATCTCAAAATATTAAATATTAATATTTGAGATTACTAAACGATTATTTTTGTTTATTTTAATTTTTGAATAATATTTTCACTGACATTAGATAATATATGATGTTTTTTAGGGTTTGAAGTTTTTAATAATTAAATAACATAAGTAATTTCTCCGAGAATTTCAGTTCCGGTCCTGTCTCATCCCAATATTTATAGCTCTCTGAATTACTATCCCGTTTCCATTCCCATTCCCGATAAGTTTCGTCCTGAATTAACGTTTGCCCATCTCTAAATACGAAAATGGGCATAAGCCAAAGGATACAAACCTCAGGAAAACACATGGCAAGTGATTGCTTTGTCACTTTAAGCAAACTAGGCTGGTTAAACCCGGGAGTATCGGCAAGATATCCACCTTCGGAAATTGGCAATAGCGATACATTTCGGGTTGTATGTTTACCTCTACCGCTTCTAGTCGAAACTTCGCCTACACGTTGATCTTCAAACCACTTATTACCTAACATCTAAAACCACAAGGATTCAAATGTCATATTGAAGATATGGTAACAAAGGTCGGGTTAACTTTTCTATTGTCCCTCAACTATATCTTGTCAAACCGGTTTCACCCCAGTTTTAGACTTCATCCTAAACTATAAATTGCATTAAGAAACTACATAAACTTTCTAGTAAGAGCTTAACCGCAACATTTTTTATTAGTTATTTAAGTGTCTATTAAAAACGTTACCAAACCCTGATAATTTGACAAAAACCGACTTAAAGTTCAATAATAACCCGTAGAGTTACTTGTTAGCTTATCAGCTTTTCAAGTCGTTTTTAACATATGATTAAATCACTAATTTAAACAGTTGTGATTACTAAAGGGTAATTAAACTTATAATAAAAGTTTATGAAAATTTGTGATGCAATTAAATCCAAATTGGGGTGAAACTAGTTTTACGGGTATTGTTGAAGTCTTGAAGACACAAAATAAAGTTTAACGCAAAAAGTTCGGCTCTAGAATGAAATAGTAGGAAAACCTTACGGGTTCAAACCAATTTTCATCGTTGATGGCACTACCATGGTTGCTTCTCAATATGTTGATTAAGCTCGACTTTCCAACACCGCTAGGCCCGACGATCACAGAAGTTTGATTTCGCAGGTTAAATGAAATCGCATCGAGACCGGCTTTAGTTCCCACACTGCAAAACAATGGTTCATAGTTCCATTTACGCAATCTTATCTTCCATGATTCGAGTTCCTGGAAAAACAAGATCATAGATCAAATCAAGCCATGGAATGGAGTGTAGAGTAACTGAGAAATGAAATGTCTTCATAATTAAGGTTAGGGATGGCCACAATTCCCGTCCAGATCCATGCCCATTCCCAAATTCTCGTTCCATACAAGACTGTATTTTCGTATAGGGCAAAGTGTTCAATTCCCAAACCAGAACGGGACTGGAAATTCCCGAAGACAAAGTACACATATTATTTGATATGTTATATGTTAAATAGTATTCGATATGCGATCATTTTTTTAACAGAATATGCAATCATTTTGAAAACAAAAAGTAATAATATTTTTTTAATTTAAATTGTATGGTATATTTGATAGTAATATTTGAATTTGTTGGGCAATTATTTTGTTTTTCTTTTTTCAAATATTATTTTGGTTTATTATAGTTATTCGATATTATGTAATTAAAGTTAAATTAATTATTTTAATTTTATAAGTTTTGAATTTTTAAATTATCAATCAAAAAATTTCCAGAAATTCCCGTCTCACAAATTGTGCCAACCCCACCCCCAATCTCATCCTATTCCCGTCCCGAGTTTTTAATTGCTACCGAATTCTCGTCCCGTTTCTGATAAATCCTGCTCGGAATTCCAGTCTACCCTAGTAAATGACAGTATCATACTATCCACAGTTAGATTCCTTCCTTACCTCTTCACTAACAAGCTCACATTTATTCAAAGCAAGTGTAAGTGGAATTCCAGTAGATTCAGCTTCCACCAAAAACCTAGTCAATGTAAACGGCTCCAATTTCGGTTGATCCAAAGAGAAAAGCACCAGCAAATGATCTACATTCGCTACCGGCGGATCCAAAATCTCCGATCTCCGATGAAACACATTCTCAATCATTCCTCTCCTATCCACCCAATCTATTGACCCTACCAAAACCTTATCCCCAACCAAAACTCTCCTCCGTATCTTCTTCAACACCGCTCTCACCACACAAAGCAACTCAACATCATCATCGCCGCCGTTATTCTTCTCGGAAGCAGCGAAATCATGAACGACAACGCGCATGAAGTTCGCTTGAGCGGTGGCTACGGTGCCGATAGCTTGAGATTCTAATAGCGAAGGTTTTTGATCTAGCGAGAGGATCGGAGCTAAGGAGGAGAAATCCTTACCGATGAGTTTTGCTCTGAGCATGTTCTTGCTCGGCTGTGGTTTTCTAGAGACATTAGGATTCTCTCGTCTCGCCGAAAGAACAAAAACGCCGCCGCGACGGATTCCGGTTTCAGGTACAGCTCCGGTTAGAGATACGAATGTGCTGTGGTGAATCGATGTGCGACGGAGAAAGGGAGAAGAGTGACGGATGATGGAAATGGAAGATGTCTGCATATGAAAATTACAGAAGATTCGATTTTGCTTCGAGAGAGTGAAAGGGAACTGAAGAAATGGATATGTTTTAGATTGATGACGAAGAGGAAGAGATACTTAGCTCAATGGGCTTACTATTATGGCCCTAAAGCCCAATATATAAGCTTATTAATTTTTTTTTTTTTTTGACAACTGCAGAAATTTACTTATTTAATTTTTTTTTGGCACGACTGCGTAAATTTATTTAAAATAGTGATATATAAATGAAAAAAAAAATATAGAAAACAAGTTGCCGTGATACAGAGTATTAAGTTTTTGTGTAACTTCTGAATATTTGTTATTTATTGAATATACGTTTTTCTTCCTCTAGCATTGATCGGTTTCACAAATGAAATCCAATAAGTATTTATAACAAAACGTAAAAAAAACACTTACAAATTAAATATGGAAAATAGAAATAGTTGTGTGTTTTAGACTATCGAACCCGCCCATTGTGACCCGTGTTGAAAAAAAAAAATATAAATTAAAACTATTTTTAATTAGATAAATACAAATAAAATAAATAAAAGGAAATTATATTAATAAAATAATTAGATTTGGCTCTTTACTACATTTTCATATCTAAATCTTATCTTAGTTGGAATATGGTAAATTTGTATATTAGAGAAAAGATGCAATCTTTTGTAATTAAAAAGAAAATGATAGTAAATTTGTTGTCCATGCTTTTGGAAAGAAAATCTTCATATAATTCAAGTTTTTCTGGAAATCTTGTTGTACATACGAGCCTATGGTCACCACATGTCCACACTGTATGATCATATACGTAAATTATTTAGTCCGCATGCCGTTTAGACTTAGTAACATTGCCTACTGGCCTTTTTAAACCTTGGTTGTAAGTGACTTGATGTAACTATAGCTCGTAAACAAGCCACACTGAGCTTCATTTATTTTCATGATTCTTTATAATCATTATATTCTATTTTATACGTTTTTGTTTAATATAAATTAGAATTATTTTAGAATTGAAAATAACACAAGCATAAAACAACATTACTTTTACTTTTTTTGTCAAATACAAGACAATTATTGAGAACAAAGAAACACAAAAGTAGACTTGAAATTAACTTGGTACGTCATGCAAAGACTTGTTTAGGCAGTTCCGAATTTTGCAATAGATCTTTTGGTGCAAAGATTAGAACAAGCTTGGGTACATCGCTCAACCGCTCCCTTCACAATTTTACTTGAATCTAGTTTCACCAAAAAAAAAAAAAAAAA
>OVAW01000349.1:0-16389 GCA_900406365.1 Heliophila coronopifolia | reverse complement strand
AATTCTTACTATAATTTTTTTCGAAAATACAAAAAAAAATTTTATTTATCAAAATTATTTATTTATACATATCAAAAATAATTAAAACAAAAAAAAAACGAAAAAAATCTGTTTTTTCGAAAATACAAAAAAATTAATAAATTTTCAAAAATAAATAAATAATATGAAAATTTTATTTTAAAAAATTAGGAAATAGAATATTTACAAAAAATTCTAAAACAAAAGTTAACAAGATTAACTCTAAAAACTGAACAAAGATCAATTTTAAAATCAACAAGTTAAAAAAAATTAACTTTAAGAACTTACAAGTTAAATCAAAAATTAATTTTAAAAATTGAATCCGCGCATCACGCGCGGAAAACAACCTAGTATATTATTATATAACATTATACCATAACTTCAAAATATAAAAAGTTCTTAGAGTTAGAGAAGTAACATTCTAATAAAAACTTCTTTCAATTTAAAATAGAAAAAACTATTACATTCAATCGCGAAGATATTAGTTGATTCATATTCTCTGGTCAACAAGTTCGCACAATTATTAAAATTTATTAATATATCTAGACGATTTCTTAACATGAAAAGGATTTGTCAAATTCTCACATAATATATCATGTTTACCAATAAATAAAATTAAAAAAAAGTACAATTCACACGTAAATTATGAGTAGTAGCTTAGGTGTAAACTGAGATCCGTGTGTTTAGCTGCTATTTTTATTTGGTGATTTCGCCGCGTTTAGGACTAAATGGTCAACGCTATTTGACATTCCAATCAATTTATTTAAAGCACGTTTTTGGCATTGTTCCAACGTGGCACTTTTTGTTCGTCACATTTTCTTTACATGATTTGTATTAGAAGCGGGTTCAGAACTTCGACCCTACGTTTTCAGGTCTGGAGCCAGCTTTTGACTGAATTTGCAAATACCATGGTCACTCCTCCTCAGCCGAGACTCGAACTGGTGACCTCTTAGATAAATTAACTCATAGGGTACTAACAGTTGAGCTAGTTATGTTGGGTGTTTTACGTGATTTTTTTTTTCTTCTCTAAGTTGAATAACTCTTAAACGTTCACATTTTTAGTCTCTAGCACAATTATAATATTTTTGTATTTTTCTTTACAGCGTTGTTTTTCCTGTTATATTGTAATAGTTATAAATTCACAATTAGATCGAGTGTAAAAATATTGAAAGTAATTTAAAATAAAGGTATTTCTAGCGCATGTTATAAAATAGGCATCAAAATACAATGTTTGTAAATTCAATAATCTATTCTACTTGAATTATCAGAGTTTGCTTAAAGGTATACTTTATATTATAATTTGTATATTATATAATATATATATATTCACATGTAGTATGCATGGTAAAAAGAGCCGGAATTCTGAAGAAAATTAATTAATGGTTCTGTTGGAAGTTCGATTGCAGATGGGTTGCAACTAGCTATTTAATTTTCTTTGTCGGCAACCTATACATATACACTATTTTCTTCCATATCAGAATTATACATTGTAGATCGTGTTCAAACTTCTGTTTTCATTTAGATTTGTTACTTCGATCTCAATAATACTAATATTAATAATAATATTATGTATACGATGGTGATCGTTTGCGCAAGTCTAAAATGTATCAAATGAAAAAAAAATAGATAGTTTGGATTACAATATTTGAATACCATAAACTATACAATTTATGCGCTTGACAAATAATTTCTTAGACTGAGTGATTTAACTGAAATTAGTAATTTCGGTACGCCGAATATATTTAAAGCTTGTTAAGCAAATGACATATAGAATCTGTGGTAAAAAAAGTACTTCTAAATATAAATTGATAGATATCATTAATTATGATAAAAAAAGATACCATTAATTTTAGAATAACGTCTCATATGTGAAACTCGTATGCATATAATTAATGCTTTGATAAAAATATTTTTACATTACGATATCGGATAATTATTTGATTTTAATTTTATATTAATAGAGACATTTAATTTTCTTACAAATTAAGAGACATTTAATTTTCTTACAAATTAAGTAATGTGTGAAAGTTGTTATAGCAGATTAATCTTCTGATTATTTTAAATTCATTAGTTTCATATAAAATGTAAAAACAATTATGATTTTACTTTTACAAATTTAATTTGCTGGCGATGGTCTAAATTATTAATTTAAAAGCATGTATACTCATCATTGTCTATTCGTTTTGTAATATCCAGCTTACAAAGTGTTGTCAATTTTCTATTTTGACATGTTTCAATTTCGATTTTATAGTTGGAGTAGTTATTTTGTAGATATACTGGATAAAATTTGTGCAATTAAAGAATAATTTTCAAGTTACGTGTTGTGTGCAAATCGCATATATAGTAATCTTATTTGGTTGTATAATATTTTTAAATCTCGATCTCATCCATATCCCATCTTTAAATATTATGTTCATTTACACATTAAACAAATAAATGATATTCCCGTTTCAGAATTATATTATAAATGTACAGAAATTATTAACAGCAGTTTTGTAACAGTCTAACAGATAATCGTATAGAGAAAAGTTGTTGAATACGAATAATATATTATTAATTAATATATTAAATGTAGCCATGTGGTTTGGTCATCGTAGATATTACAAGACGATTGGATCCGTTACACCTAGTTGAAAGGACCCAGATTTTTAAATATAACTTAAAAATACTTTTGATTTTTGAAAAAATGAGGAATTCTGTAAAAGTAACCTAAAAAACTTTTGATTTTTTGATAAAAAAAAACTGTACTTTAAATTTTTATTCGAGAACGAATATTTCGAAAACATATATTCCGGAATATCCTGGTTAAATGATTTATAAAAAAAATATATCAGTGATTGTCTTCAAAACTTGCTAATACCTTTCTTGTATAACTTTTTTTGTAAACTTTAAACTAAAACTAAGAAAACAAACCAACTAGTTCGAAATAAACTGTTTTCATTTGTTCGACATGCCATGACTCGTTGGTCTTATCCTCCGCTATTCATGTCCTTATTCCTTTATTTATTTTATTAACGAAAGTAACGAAACCATTTTTTACTCTCTATAATATAATCAGTAACAGGCAGATCTATAAGAACACATGGCCTAAATACTAAAATGCAAAAAATCATGGCAGGAAACTAATAATTTTTTTTAAAAGTCGAGTCATTTTGTTACATCGGTTCAAGCTTTTCCCATAATTTTTTTTTTCCAATATTATTTTCATGATCGATTATTGTTTTTGGTGTAAAATCCAAACCAGAAATGTATCTAGATCTTAATCAGACCGGTTCAACCTGCTGTTCTCTATGATTTATTTAAAAACTGCCAAAACAATATTTGGTAAATAACTAAATATTTATTTTGGTAAATAAATACCTACATATTTATTTAAGATTAGTTTTTATCATCAAAATCTATAAGATTAATATAGATGTAATGTTTGTTTCTGCATTCTAATTTTAAATTAGTGTAAACGTTGATTTCAAAAACAAATTAGTAGGATTCTAACTAGAATCGCGGCGCGGATCATATTTCAAAATATAAATTTATTTGATGCTTCGTTGATAATTTTTATTATTTTCAATTACTTAGATTTAAAAAGGTTGAATATAAAATATAATTATGTCATTTAAGAGAGTACTACTATTAAATAATCAAAAATGGCAAAAAGGTAAATCATCTTTCCCCGCTACTTCTTTTTCTACTTTCTTTATTTCTTGTTAAATAAATAAATAAAAAAATATATATATTGGTCAGTAAAACACGGCAAAATCGCCTTTATATTACACCTATTCTGAACCAAAGTCGCAGAACTAAACGCAGAAAGAGAGAGAGAGAGAGAAAGCACAGACTTCGTAGAGAGAAAGATCAAAATCTTCTCTTTCTGCTCAGACCCGTGACTTCCTCATTCCATACTCTTCGTTTTCTTATATTTTTTTATTAAGTTTTCAAAGAATAAACTAAAAAAATGGGTTCGGAAGCAACCGCCGTGGAAAACCTACAGCAACCGTTACTCGAGCCAACGAAATCTGAAGTCGATTTCAGAATGGAGAGTGTTTTAACAGACACTCATTTACATTATTTCCGTCGCATGTACCTCGCCGCTTTGATCGAGCTTAAATTCCTTTTTAACCTTGCGGCTCCTGCGATCTTCGTTTACGTCATCAACAATGGCATGGCAATCCTCACTCGTATCTTCGCTGGTCGAATGGGAAGTATGCAACTCGCTGCTTCTTCTCTTGGAAACAGCGGTTTCAATTTATTCACCTTTGGTCTCATGGTACTTTTTAACATTTTCTTTCTTATTTTTAAAACACCAAACTTTTTAAAAAAGTTACATATAAATCCACAAACTAATGGATCTGGTCAAATTATTCCAGTTTCCGTTTAGATCAGATTTGAAAGACTCCTAATTTAACTACTTGTGTGTTTTTTGTGGTGACATAGCTTGGAATGGGAAGTGCAGTGGAAACGTTATGTGGGCAAGCCCATGGAGCTCACAGATACGAGATGCTTGGAGTTTACTTACAAAGATCCACTGTGGTTCTAGTCATCACCGGACTTCCTATGACTTTACTCTTCATCTTCTCAAAACCTCTCCTCATTGCACTCGGAGAGCCAGCTAACGTAGCAGCAGCAGCCTCCGTTTTCGTCTACGGTATGATCCCAATGATCTTCGCTTACGCCGTCAATTTCCCTATCCAAAAATTCCTCCAATCACAGAGCATCGTCACACCAAGCGCTTACATCTCCGCTGCAACACTTGTTCTCCACCTAATCCTCTCTTGGATCGCCGTCTATAAGCTCCAATGGGGCCTATTTGGTCTCTCGGCCGTTCTCAGTCTGTCATGGTGGATCATCGTCATTGCTCAGATTATATACATAAAGATAAGTCCAAGATGTCGCCGGACTTGGGCTGGGTTTAGCTGGAAAGCTTTTGACGGTCTTGGTGACTTTTTCCGGTTATCAGCTGCTTCAGCTGTTATGCTTTGCCTTGAAACTTGGTACTCTCAGATTCTCGTTCTCCTCGCTGGACTTCTCAAGAACCCTGAACTCGCTCTCGATTCTTTATCAATCTGGTAATTTTATTTTACATACATTATTTTTCATTATAACAAATTAACCCTGATTAAAACCCAAATAAAAATTAGTTTTTTTTTTTTTTTTTTGAAGTGATCATCAAATGATACTAAAATCTTTGAATGCTTCCAAAACGTTGTCTATGGAGGAAATGTAGCTTTGATTATGATATTAAAAACAAAAAGTTAAATTATTTATTTATAATTGACATATTTAAGAACAATGAATCTGAGCATATCATTGAATTAAAAATGTCTTTTTTGTTTGGCTCCAATCCGATCAAACTTTTTGTTTGGTTCTAGTCTGATCAAACTTTTGAAATTTTGTGGTTACACTAAATATAATATTTTTTTTCAACTTTACATAATTTATAATCTTTTTTAATAATGTTAGTATTATTTTCGGCTACTTTTCCGAATAAACTTCTAGAGAAAACGAAACTCACTTTAGTTAGAGTGATGATTGCTTTTCTAATCATGACTAAGAGCAGTCTCGAAAGTTCGCCACGTGTCATTTACCTTCTCAGTTAAAGCCAAGATTCACTAGAAGTGTTTTTTTTATTGCTCATGTTAGCATAAACTGCGTGTTGTTTTCCTTTATAAACAAACGACGTGCTTTTCTGTGACTTGCTCGTACTTTTTATCGTGTATATAATTAATTACGGAGTCTTTTAATGACTTGCCCGTACTTTTTTATCGTGTATATAATTAATTAAATTTACTTGTTTTATTAACAGCATGTCAATTTCAGCGCTATCGTTCATGATATCCGTTGGATTCAATGCAGCTGCAAGGTTAGTAAAAAAACGTTTTTAACACTTTCATATATTGGTGGTTAATAATAGTTTTTTTTTTTTTGGGTATTATAGTGTAAGAGTTAGTAATGAAATAGGAGCAGGAAATCCAAGATCAGCAGCATTTTCAACGGCAGTAACAACAGGAGTATCGTTTTTTCTATCATTATTTGAAGCTGTCGTGATTCTCTCATGGCGCAACGTCATCAGTTACATCTTTACGGACAGTGTACAAGTTGCTGAAGCTGTGGCCGACCTTTGTCCTTACTTAGCCATTACAATCATTCTTAACGGAGTTCAACCAGTTTTGTCTGGTAAGAAAAACTATTTCAAGGTTTTTTTTTTTTTAAGGTTTTATTAAATGAATAGTTAATAAGAAAAATAAATTGAATGGAAAAAGGTGTGGCTGTTGGATGTGGGTGGCAAGCATTTGTGGCGTATGTTAACATTGGATGTTATTACGTTGTGGGGATACCAATTGGGTATGTTCTTGGATTTAATTATGATATGGGAGCTAAGGTAAATTTCGTTTTTTTAGTTTAATTTATATTTTAATCAATGATTAATATAAAGTGATGATTAAAATAAAATGGTTAATGATGTGATGCAGGGAATATGGACAGGGATGATTGGTGGTACACTCATGCAAACTATTATTTTAGTTATTGTCACTATTCGAACTGATTGGGATAAAGAGGTAATTAACTTTTTTTTTCTCATAAAAATAGCAATTATATGTTTCTTATATTGATGATAATTGTTGACAAAAAAAAAATATTGATGATAATATTTTATTTATTTTAAATTTTGCGTTTAGGTGGAGAAGGCTTCGAAAAGATTGGATCTATGGGAAGACAGCGTAACATCGCTTCTTAAGCAATAATCAACTGAATTTTGTGTGAAGTAATTTAGTATTGGGGGAAATTTGGATGTTTATTTTCCCTCATATTGATTAAACCCTGTTTAGTTAATCAAGAGATGTGAATCTCTTGATTAATTATTGGAAAATCCATAGTTTTCTGAGGAGGGTTAGAGCAAAGAGAAAAAAGTTCAGTGTACATTTTTGTAAGAGGAGGTAATATTGGGAAGAATTGAAATAGTGAAAAAGATTGTTTGTGTTGCGTGGAAGAGTGAATTTGTTGTAATCGTTTCTTGTTTTAAATTAATAATTCTATCAATCAATTATGAAAATTTATTGTACGTTACCCAATTTCTTAGGAATCTTTTTAAGTTTAAAATTAGATTATGACCTTATAATAACCAAAACAACTAATTGTAACATATAGGAGATAGTTGCTACTGAAAATCGTTGTCTTGCGTCTTCGAAAAATTAAATTGCCATTAGACCAATGACAACAACGAAAATTGAGTGTCATTCTTATGAAAAAATGTTATTGTAACCAAGTTTAGCTTGTAGATGTTTTTTTCTTTAATGATAACAATTTTTTTTATAACTTGTAACTTTTTAATGAGTGATGTAATAAACATTTTAGTGGACTTTAATTATACGTTCATAAGATATCGACGTAAGAAAAAAAACGTTCATAAGACTAATAGAAGTGTCTTCACACGAGTGTTCAAAGCCATATCTTGGAAATTTTCAAATTCTGTTCTTTTATGTCAACCAAAGTTTATAGTTAAGAATTCGGATTTGATTTGATTTATCATTTTTTATCTTTAATAAATAAAGAAGTCACAAGACTAATAACGTAGTTAGCACACCTTGAATAAAATGTGAAAAAATCATCCATGCGACCATGCATTATTTTTTTTTAACGCTAATATTGGCTTTATTAACACACTTTTACAAATCGTAAAATAATACGATAACTTGTTTATATGCAAGTCTTTAAATGTTAACAAATTTTCTCCATATTTTTTCCGCAAAAATCGAGAAAATGTTTATTTGTTCATATTGACAAAAAAAAGCACAAACACTATAATTATTTTCTCTTGCACTTAGGGTCTACGATTACAATTTTAAAATTAAGTTTGGTAAAGAAACCAGAGCCGGCTCTAAGGGAAGCTGAAATATTCGCTCCGGCCCCCGAATTTTTTTTAAAAAAATTATATTAGGTTTAGGCCTCATTTTTCCAAAAAAAAAAACAAATTTATTAAAGAATGTGACATACAAATTTAGTTTTGTTTCCGGCCCAAAAATTTTAGGTAATGTCAGGACTGCTACCGAACTGCTACCGAAAGAAACATATATTATATATTATAGTGTGTTATAGTTGAATATATGTATATTATCCTACAAAAAAAAAACAAATTAAAATGAAGACTTTATGGTTTCAATTCAATGCTTGCTTCTGACATAAATCCTTTTTCTTATTAACTATAATAGAAAATGATTTATCAGTCAACTTTTTCCACTATGCATTAAAGTTGGTACCTTGGTATATTGATCCATCTCTTATTCAATTTGGTGTTATTTCGTCCAAAAAAAAAAAAGATTTCATTTTATAGACGCCCAAAAAAAAAAATGAAGAGAAAAGATACAAGTTCAAGATTCAAGGATCGTTATACGACAAATCGTTATTATATAGTATAGGTTTGTTCCTACATGATGACATTAAATTAGTTATGTTAGGTGACTTTGGTCTATATATATAACATCTATTTAATTTTGTCGGCTAATTTTGTCTTGTGAATAAAAAGTAGATTTTCTAATTTGTACGACAGTTTTAAATGTTTATGGTTGGGTGCGTCTTGGAATTGAGCTTCTACGATTTATAAGCAGATAACGTAAACTGAGGATTGTCTCAATTTGGGTAAATACAGATTCACTCACCATCACGCCTATTTTTATATGGTCATCTCTCACTTTCCACTTGTTCTTTTGCACCCTTTTTTTTTGTTCAAAGTTTATTTTACCTTTTTTGTCTGTAGATTTTGTTTTATTCATATAGGTTTGTGATTGTATATATTGGTAAATTCAGAAATTTAAATTAAAAACAATAGAGAATAAAAAATAGAATCTCTTTACAGCAAGTGGCGCCACTAAAGACCAAACATAAAAAGATAAAATCTAGCAAAACCAACAAAAATTCAAAAGCATTTATTTTAATTAATTATACAGATGTGTATAAACAATTTTTTGGTTTTCGGCCAGCAAAGTGGTCATTGCCGCATCAACTTATCGAACGCTCGCTAGAATAGATCCCTGATGGAATGGTGACTTTTGAGTTTTTTTGGCCACTAAGCCAATCAACTCTTTCATGTATAAACAATTCAACTATTTACACTGGTGATTGTGTTTTTTTTTCTAAAAAACAGAAAACTATATATATTTGGTATTATCAAAGCTAACATAGTGCGGTACATGTGAGAATATTGTCGGGAAACTAAAACAATTTCTCGAACCAGACAAAATAACTACTTTATAAAGCCAATTTACTTATCATTCAATCACATTTAAATAATTTCTGAAATCACATTTTCAAAATCTTAGTTTAACTACTAAGATGGTTTTCCTGATAGTGCAATGCATGTCTAATAACTATTTTTTGTCGAATGGCAATTATAACAATTTCAAGACTATTAAACTTTTTTTATTTTATTTTTTTTGTGAAAAAAATAAAACAAAACTCATGATTTTATTCCATATTACATTTCTTGTTAATATTTTGCAATAAAAATCATAAACAAAAATGATCCAAAGAGAAAAAGAAAATCACAAAACAAGAAACTTAGAAAAGAAAAATAAAAAAATTAGAGAGTGAATATAGGTTTAGGTAGTTTCGTGGTGGCACCACCGTGGAAAAGCTTCTTCAAAGCTCTTATGCCTCCTTGAGAATGCTTTCGAATTCCACCAAATCTAACGGCGGATGCTAGGCTCCGACGCAGTTTACTCAACCTCTTTCCGATCTTTGCATTCAAGCGAAAGAGCTTCAACTTCAGGAACGACAACGGAGGAAAATCACGCCGAGAAATCAAGTCGGCTTCTTGAAGGTTTTTGTAAATCAAGAACCTGGCTCGTCGGTGAAATACCTCTTCTGGGTCCTCCTTGTCTATCTTTGAGTAACTGCACGGCCTTTTGAAGAGGGTCATTTTCGTCTTTTGTTAGTCTTCCGACTATGATGACCCCTTTGTAATCAGAGATGCTGTAGTGATCAGAGAGATGATGCAAAGCGTTTGAAATGAGAATGTATTTGTAGTCATTAAACAGTGCTGCTGCACTAACTCTTTTTCCCAAGTTATGTAAACTCTGATTAAAAATAATAATAATAATAATATAAATCATAAGTCAAATCTTTAAGATAATATGACAGATATATAAGAAGATTGTATGAGTTTCCAGCTAACGATCGTTGTTTTTATGATACAAAACAAAAAGTTATAACTCGACCATAGAAAAGGTCGTAACTATTATGAAATAATATAATTTTGTGTTGGAAGCAACGTTTTTTGTTACAAATATAAGACATCATAAATTTTACAGAATTAGTCAAATTCGTTTTTTGTTGTCTGCGTCCTTTGATTAGGACAACGAGTCAAGCCATTTTTTAAAATGAATTTTAAAAGCTGAAAGCTGTTAATGTGAGTCCACATGACTCCAAAGAATCGTAACTAGTAAAGTAAAATGTTTAACGTTATATCACCAAGCTGCCTCTACATAGATTTGTAAAGACAATCATAAAAGTAATTGATTGCTGGAGTTTAGTTGTTTTCAAGATATTTGAGATCCGTTTTCATTGATTTCGAGACCAGGTTGTAATGATCCATTTTAAATGCTATCTACTTTCAAAGCAAGTAAATGAATCATAAATAAAACAGAAGCCTCACAAAAACATTATTAAAGAGTACGAGACTCTTTACACTCCTTTACGGTTTTCGCATTAATCATATGCAGAAGAAACTCACCTAGAGAGACATAAATAAAAAAACATAGTTTCGGAACAAAGAAGGCAAACGACAAACATGTATGACATTAACTCAAGCTCTCCAAGTTAGTAGCTGAACCCAACTTGTTGCTGCTGGGTCGGTTGCTGTGGTGGTTGCTGGCCTCCTTGTGGTGTCTGCTGGTAACCACTGTATCCACCAGAGTAGCTTCCGTAATACGGGTCTTGTGGCATTGAGTATCCATACTGCTCCTGTCCTTGTCCATACCCACTGTAGTAATACTGACTGGGATCTGCTGCCTGGAAAACAAAATATATATATAAACATTAGAACTTTGTCACATTGAGAGTTTTAGATCTAGAGAATCTTTTAACAAGATTATAAAAAAGCTACGTTTAATATTCAAGAACCATTCTGCCGATAGCTAAACCTAGAGCCCGGACTATATATTTCTCTAAATGTTCTTTTGGGCAGGAAAGGCTAGGAAGTAAAAGGAAGTGGCGAGAGCAGCTGGGATAGTTCTTTCTATTACCTGTTTGGTCGAAGGACTTCGGCCCCATGAGAGCCTGACAGTTGTTCCGCCCAATTGCATTCCATTCAGCATTCTAATAGCTTCCTCTGCACAACTTCTGTTGGGTCACAAATGATTAAAGAGTTAGGTTGATATTCCAAAACCTATTATAAGGTCAAATGACAGTTTCCAGCAGCACTTACTTCTCCAAAAATTGAATGAATCCACAGCGCTTTCCGGCAGGTATTTTCACATGCACAATCTCCCCATATTGGCCAAAGATATTCTTCAGCTGATCATCAGTGACAGTGGGATCTAATCCACCAATAAAAACCTGTACATAAAATGTGTCAGAAATGACATTTTGGAAGATATGCAAGAGGACACATGTATAATAGGAGAATATAACCCACAGTTGTGTTATTTGGATCATTATCAGTTGGAACCCCTGGAGCAGCACTCTGGTATGAATCTGTATTTGCATGAAAAATTGGGTATAGCGAAAGAGTAAGTATCTATTATTACACATGCAACAAAGTACATGGAAAAATACAAGAGAGACATTCAGAGACTAAAAACATGTAGCTATATCTCTTGCCACTCCACAGACTACAACATCTGACTAAGACGATTATAAAAAAGGGTTAAACCATATATTCTCACGGAAATGCTAAACGCGGAGAACTTCTAACATCTAGAATCAGTCACAGAAGCAGTAGAAAGGAGCTTGATTAAGTAATTCAAGAAAAAAAATAGGAATGCTAAATAGAGCGGAATGAAATAGAGGGTAAATACATAAGAAGTGGCTTATAAAAGTAATTGATAGAAAAGTGGAAGATAAACTTGTATTGAAAAGAAAAGTGGAAACCCTAGCAGGTCAGAAGTGAAAGAAATGGCTAATAAAGGACAACACATGAACTTTAAAACTGACCTAGGCATGGGCACTCAATAATGGGATAACCATTTGAGATCAGTTCCAGGCCTCAAGATGATAGAGAGCATCTTGACTCCCTGCTTCGAAAACAAACAGGATACAACAAGTGTGCTATAAGAGTTCTATTTTTCACATTTAAGAAAATCTACTGCGGCCTGAGCAGTAAATAAAGGGTGTAGCTTCAGAAAAAAATCTATCAAATACTCAAGGATTGACTAAACTGAGGAAAGATGCTAAGAAATGGAGTTTCTGCACACAGCTGTTAACTAGCTCTTATTAAAGAAAACCTATGCACATAGAAAGTACAGCACACAAACCTAAAAGAATCATTGGAATGCAAGAGTAAATCAGTTCAAAAGTAACATTCAGATCTATCCATACCTCTTTGACCAGATAAACCTTTTTTGCTAGCTGCTGGCCCAATTCTCATAGGCCTAGTTGAACAAGGAACACCATTCATTTCGGTCATGGCACGTATCTGTTCACTTTCATCAGAAAACTTAACAAAACCATAACCCTTTGTACGTCCAGTGACTCTGTCAATAACAACCTTTGCACCCTTAACTGAAGGATAAGAGGCTCTAAATGTCTCTAGTAAGATATAATCAGTAACATCAGCAGACAGATCACCAACAAATATACTGTACTCCGGTAGATCCTCTCGTTTATCTCCTGAACTCAGTGAGGCCCAGTTCAATCTAAAGAGCTGATCAGGAACGCTAGGGATAGGTGTGTTGTTGTATGTTTGTAGAGCTCGTTCAGCAGCAGCGTGTGAAACAAACTCAATAAAACCGTAACCTTCAACCTGAGCGGTTTGCTTGTTACGGATGACTTTAGCAGACACAACCTGCGAGATACTGAAAAGTGTTAAATTTATTCAAAGTTCACAAGTACTTCTCAAAATCTTTGAAGCAGAAAAACGAATACTGATGAGAAGGAAGCGAAAACAGTATAAAAAGAAGTAATCAGCGATTTCGGAATATTACCTCTCCGGTATGAGCAAAACAACCGTAGAGGAAATTCTCATCCATCCAAAACTGCAAATCCCCAATCCAAAGAGTCCTGATCTCGTCGGCGCTCATAGGCTGAGATGAAGGTGGCGGCGGCGCTGCTTGTGGATTCCACATCTGTGGTGGAGCAGCTCCAGCCATCCCGTAAGGAGACGGTTGCTGGTAACCGTACTGTTGCTGCGCAGAAGGAGGAGGAAGGTGATGGGGAAGGATAGTTCCGTGTGGTGGCTGCTGCATCATATGATCAGAGAAGAAGATTTGAGAATCCCTGACCGTAGAAATTATGAAGAAGATAACAACAATGCACGTAAAAACCGATAAAACTAATGATAACCTTTACAAAGGCGGTGGTTTGATTAAAACATTAAGTGATATATAAATATTTAGAGTTCATTTCCATGGGATCCGTGGCGCAATGGTAGCGCGTCTGACTCCAGATCAGAAGGTTGCGTGTTCGATTCACGTCGGGTTCAAACCCCCGGTTTAAACATGATCCTAATCTTTTTTTTTTTTAATTTACTAATGCAAATGTCCTAACCGGTTTAAACCCGTTTTTTAAACCCGTTTTTTAAACCATTGTCTTCAACATCATGAGCCCTATCCAATGGCCTTCCTCTTCCGCTTTCGGACATCGCAATCTTTCGTCCAAAAAGTGATTCAATTTCGATTCCTATCTTCTGCTTCTTTCCTTCTCACTTCGGACTCCAAGCAGAAGAAGAGCCGGAATGTTCTCTCCCTTCTCAAAACCGAGAAAAATCCGGATCGGATCCTCGAAATCATCCGATCTGCTTCTCTCACGCCTGATTACCATGTCGACCGTATCGCCTTCTCCGTCGCCGTTGTTTCACTGGCGAGAGAGAAACACGTAGCTGCTGTATCGCAGCTTCTGGATGGTTTCATTCAGAACCAACCTCATCCCATATCCGAGAGTTTCGCTGTTCGCGCCATTATCCTATACGGCCGAGCAAATATGCTTGATCGATCATTACAGACGTTTGGTGACCTAGACCAATACGATATCCCTAGGACGACTAAGTCTTTGAATGCTCTTCTTTATGCTTGCTTACTAGCTAAGGATTACAAAGAAGCGAAACGGATCTACCTCGAAATACCGAAGATTTATGGAATCGAACCTGATCTCGAAACATACAATCGAATGATCAAAGTGTTGTGTGAATCTGGTTCGACAAATTCATCATACTCAGTTGTTGCAGATATGGAGAGGGGATGGATAAAGCCTACAGCTGCTACCTTCGGTTTAATGATTTCTGGATTTTGTAAAGAGGAGAAGTATGATGATGTTAGGAAAGTGTTGAGAATGATGAAAGAGTTTGGTGTTCATATAGGTATTGCTACGTACAACATCATGATTCAATGTTTGTGTAAAAGGAAGAGATCTGCTGAAGCAAAGGCATTGCTTAATTGGGTTGTGTCTAGTAGGATGAGACCGAATTCCGTGACCTTTTTGCATTTGATTAATGGGTTTTGCAGTGAGGAGAATTTGGATGAGGCGATGAGGCTGTTCGAGGTTATGGTGAAGAGTGGATATAAACCTGATAGTGAGTGTTACTTTACTCTGATACAGAACTTGTGTAAAGTAGGAGACTTTGAGACAGCTTTGATTCTCTGTAGGGAGAGTATAGAGAAGAATTGGGTTCCGAGTTTTAGTGTTACGAAATGGATTGTTGATGGATTAGTAAGTATTTCCAAGGTTGGAGAAGCAAAGAAGCTCATTGCACAAATGAAAACGAAGTTTACCAGAAATGTTGATTTGTGGAATGATGTCGAAGCTTCATTGCCTCAGTGAAGATGTTACTGGTGAAATATCAATTTTCTCAAAGATGATTCTTGAACAATGTTGTATATAGATGCTCTATAAAGTTTTTTAGGTTATTTAATTTTGATGTGCAATAGTATGTGAAACATGGAAAATTCAGGACTAGCAAATGCCATCAGCTTGCTACAGTGCTTATTAAAATCGCCCATATATGTATCTTACTTGTCCCGCTGGATTAATAGGTAGGTCTTCTCCTGTGAAAAATTCCTAAGCAATGAGAATCTTCCAAAGTAGATGGCCCAATGAATTATGGACGAGGAATCAATGAAGACTCAAAATTTCTCTTTTGAGAAATATAAACTATGTATCAAAAAGGCTCAAAATTTATTGTAACTCAACTAATAAAGTTGTTAAGATTCTTAATCAAATTCAAAGACAGTTTCTGTAACTCATTGATCAATATTAGGACCAGGGGCGGACCCACCTTTATAACAGGTATGCCGGTTCCACATACAAGTTGTTTAGATTGGTTTAGTTGGTTGTGAACATATTCCTTTATTCAAATGGTACATGGTTCAAAATTCATTAAAAACATGATTTTTATTTTATTTTTCTATCATGTGCCCCACACTAATTTTTTTTCCAATATTGTGCCCTAGACTAATAAATTTTCTAGATCCGCCCCTTATTAGGACCAACTACTTTTTGAAATTGTACACCTATATATGCATTATAGAATGAAGATATGGTCAAGTTAGGCAAATGATTTTGGATAAAATACAAAATGACAAACTTCGTTTTCTTTTAAAGATTTATTATTTAAAACTCTTCTTTAATATTGCACCAAAATTACTACTTTTAAAGTAAGCGTGTAAAAAAATAAAATAAAACTCTATATGTCAAAACTCTCCTACATTACAAAAGCAAATAGAATAAACTGTATATGCCAAAATTCTACACTTTGATTACTACATACTTCATCTTTTTTGTATATTACGGTTAGGAGAAGAGAATAAACTTAAGAAATAAATAAATAAAATTTTAGCTAAAAACGTTTTGTTTCTTTTTTCCTCCAAATTTAGCTTTTAATTAATTGAGAATAATGTTTTTTTCTTTTGGTATACGATAAATATGAAAAAAAAATTATATAATAAAGAAAAAATAGTTTTATAATTTTCATCTTAATATCTATGCAAATTTCTAAAACATCACCGAAAAATTAAGGGTTGATGGAGTACCCCTTCACTTTTACCTAAAATTTTTCTTTTTATCTAATTTGCCCTAAAATTAATGAATAGTTGGCCGAATGAGAGGATAGTAAAGATTAGAGAATTTAGGGTAATCTCCTGAGAAGGCCTCCTTTCAAAAATAATAATCAGCTTGGACTTTCTATAGCCAGTTTGGCTCTAAAAAAAAACATTAAATTTTGGACTTTAA
>OVAW01000348.1:0-16407 GCA_900406365.1 Heliophila coronopifolia | reverse complement strand
TAGTTTTTAAAAATTAAATGATTTTTTTTAAAGTCTCATCTTTTAATATAGAGTATACAAAACATTATATACATATATATATATATAAAAGAAATTTAAAGCTTTTAAAATTAAAATCTATTTAAAAAAAACAATTAAATATGTGCATCGCAAGGGAAACTACCTAGTATATATATTTTTTTTTTTTTTTTTTCAAGGTATAAATTTATATATTTATCAATTTAAAAAATTTATTTAAAAAATTATTTTTAAATAAAAATACAACCAATACATAATATTAAATAATTAATTATAATTAAATAGTGCTAATTTGTTTTGCTTTATTCTAGGAAATTCTTACATGTCTGACTATAAAAAAAATGTATTTTCTATAAATAATTTGGAAAAATAATGGTATGGGACGTTTTGACGTTTTAATGATTTAATTTGTCAGTGTTAATGAATCATAATTGAATCCTAATTTAAATAACAATATTTTGTACATAATTATTATCTTAAAAATAATTGTCTCTAAAAGTAAAATCTCTTTTTTACTAATTATATAATTTTAACTTATTTTTTTGTAAAAAAACATAATTAAAAAATAATTATGTTTTATTAAAGTCCTTGAAACATTAAATACATATGACAATTATAAAAAAAAAAAAAATTTAGTTTATTGAATTAGAATTAATTTTTAATTAAATTATTTATTGTATAAAATGTCCTTAATAGTTTAATTTGTTTATTTGTATATAAGTCAATTGTCTTTGATGTAAGCTATGAAGACTCTTAATTTAAGAGTGAAAATGTTTTTTTGTTTGTCAAACTATGTTTAAATTATAAGGTTTTGATACAAATATGATTCTCTTTTCCCCGCAAGTGGGATACTTAGGGAATTTTAATAAGAACTACAATGACAACTTTATTGGGAATTTCAGTGAAAACTCATGAATGGCTTAACCCTAGGATAACGGGACGGCCGCCCCTGATCCGCAAATTAAAGGGCCTATAGTTTTTTTAATTGTTTTTAACACTAAAATAAAATAAATAATTATTTAATTATAATAAATTCTTTTTTAATTATTTAAAAATAAATAAAAATAGTATTGTAAAAAATAATTAGAGTAGAAAAAAGAGTATAGTTGAAATTTTTTTAGATAAATGCAAAGATAATCCTTAAAAATTAGAAGCGAATACAATTTTTTTAAGTGGTTATAGTATGTAACTTTAAGAGGGTCCTAATGTATAATTTTGTTTTTTTTTAAAAGCTCCCAGGGCTGGTTCTAAAACTGTCGAAATTTTTTTGAAACGAAAAAAAAAAAAAAATTTGAGATTTTTTTTTTAAACTTGGGGCGGGAGCAATTCATCTAGCTCTACTCAAAGTCGGGTCTAGGAGCCTAAACAAATATATATATATATATATGAGATTAGTGGCCTTTTCAAATTTTTCGTCCAAGTACCTCTTAAATAGTTAAAGACAAAACATGTTCATACTATTAACTGCTAGAATCTATTAAGCAATTGCTCAGTTAAGATACCTAGTTTGTTGTTCTTGATGAAATGCTAGTCTGCTATATGGATTTTGATAGGTTGTTATACGAACCATTTTACTCTTATAAATAATTTTTACTCTCTGCGATGGGCAAGGGAGGATGAGGTTGAGGAGTAGAAGCATTAGGATGAGAAGAGTACACCATGAACTGTGGATGACCGGCTTCTGTGGCCTTACTCGTCTAATATCCACCCACACTGGGAGATGCTGAAACTCAAAACCACCAAGAGTGAAACTCCTGATTTATGGGTTTTTTGAGACAAATTGATTGCCAGGCTGCCAGCCCATTATGCATTGAAGATGATACACATGCTTGCAACTAGTCACTGTTGAAGGATCGCTTTCGCAGAAGGCTTCAATACAAATGCTACAAGCGTCATCACAAGCGTCATCACAAGCATCTTGGATACTTCTTATGTTGGATCCAATATTTGTTGGGCTTTATAACAATTTGTGAATTTTTAATTGGAAGTTAGGGTTTTTCCATAAAGACAATAAAAAGAGGTCTCTTGAGCTTTCTTTTATAATCTAAATCTATGGTCTTAACCTAACTCTAATTCTCTCGCGCTCTTTCATTCAGACGATTCTATACAGACCACTGTAAGTTCGTTGAAGCGCATCTCTAGTGATGTGTGGTGTGAGAGCGTCTTTGCACGGTTATATCATGCGACTTGAAGAATCATATCTAAAATGTTACAGTAACGGATGATTCATTAAATTAATTAAAGAGATGTCAATCTCGTCCCACGCTTATTGTCTTTCCTTTACTTTACTTTAAAGGTTTTTCAATCCGTTTTATTGTTTTAATCAATCGTTTTATACAAATAATAAATTCTGTTTTTGCACTCCTAACAATCTTAACTTAAAGAAATTACTTAACTATATTACCAACAATGAACAATTGTTATAGTTTTAGTTTTACTAAAACAATTTGGAAATAAAAATGATTGTTTCTTTTAATTGTGATTTTTATTAATAGCAATTGTTGAAAAATATAATTTTTACCTTATTTTTGTCATAACTGAAATAAAATTTATATATTCGTATTTGATGTATTTTAAATATGGACAAAAGATAAAAAAAAATTTACTTTTTTTCTTTGCAAATAACTAATTTATAATTCATAACATAAATAGTGGAGATAAATGATTTCCAAATTGTATATTTACATAGTAGGAAAATATTGACGAACATGAATCATGTTTAAATCGCATGATTCATATAAGCTTGATTTTGAAGATTTGGAAAAACTTAAACAATAATTTGGCCTTTAACTTCCCTTAGCAGCTCAAATCCACACCTTTGGTTTTGGATTTTGTGACTTGTACTGCAAGTAATCCACTTCAACTTTATTTTTACGTTCTCTAGAGTGTAGACTAATATTTTTTACGCATCAATGATGCTAATGGTATATGGAAAGATCTTCATAATAGGTTCTATATGACTAATTACCTCGCTATTTTTATCACAATTTTTATTAAATTTGTTTGAAATAGGCAACAATTTTAATAAGAGTATTAAATTTCTTTAAGAAATTTGTTTTTCGTTTTAAACATCTATAACTCTGGGCACGATTCTGTCAAAAAGATAATGAAACTAGAGGAATGAGAAGATGGATGGATGAAAGTAGAGATTGATTATTTCTTTCTTGATAGACAAAGAAAAATTTAAATAGAGGTAACAATAAAAGAAAAAAAAAGGCAAGTTCCACGTCACGAGACGAGTGGTCGCTGTCGGATTGAAAGAAACAGACCAAACCAAGATCTTGAAATCTTAAAAAAAAAGATTCGGTGACCCTAAGATTTTGACATTCATGACACAAACAGTACATTTCATTTTCGGACAGTTCCAACACTTGAACCCAATTTAAGATTTTGTTTCCTCTTCTATTTATGTCACCTAACCATACTTCCCTTCTTCTTCCTTCATCACATCGCATCACATTGATTTCTGCATTTTCTTTCTCTTAACTCTAAAGCTTCTTCTTTTTCTTGAGTGTTATCAATGGTCGTTGGTGAAGCCATTTGGATGGAGACAGAAAAAATATCGATGGATTTGGTCAGAGATGAGAAACTATTCACAACCTAAAAAGCTTACTCTTCAGTAGTTCACAAAACTGTTGTGCTTATAATCGCCGGGTTAATGGCATTGCTCCAGTTAATCAATTGTTTGTTGGTAAATACCTAAATATCTTTGTTTTGTTTGTTTCCTTCTCCTTGTCTAATAATCTCAAATCTTTTTTTTTTCAGTGATGGCTGTAGAAAGTGGGACTAGAGCTTTGCAGTATCTTGGCTTAGATGAATGGAAACGAAGTAAGGATGAGTGTAGTAGCGACTGGTTTTTAAACTAGTTGATTTTTAAATAGTTATATATTTTTTTTTGCTGTTTTTTTTTTATCGTTAGCACAATTGGCTAATAAAATCATAATTAGTTCCTCCTCAACTGGAGGCACCCGGGTTCGAACCCCGGTCACGGTGTAAAAGTACAGAGGTGACAACCATTAGGTCACTTGTCTCCCACTATTTCTTTTGCTGTTTATTTAGATGAAATTTTTTTTTTTTAGTTATTCGTTTTTTTTTTTTTTTTAATTATATATATATTTTTTTTTTTGCATTTTTCTCTTAAATTATCTAAACATATATAGAAATTTATTTTATTTACCTTCAGAAGATGAAGTACTGAGTTTATCTTGTGATGAAGATACACTTCTAGATCGTGAATTGAATTTTCGAAATCCACATTTATTATATACCTCTTTTTATATTTATATTCAAACTATTAATATCAATTTTACCAAAATAGTACTATTAAAAATGTAACATCATTTCGATATTTTAGCTTTGACCAGTTCCCAAAACAAAGGGTTTTGTCTTCTTACGCTTATAAGTGCTTTTCCTCTATCCAATAGACCACGTGGCTTTTTTTTATCGTCTTTGTTAAAATGCTCTTTCTATTTTATTTTAATTACTTTAAAACTTATAAGTGTCAAAAAAAATACTTTCAAACTTACTTTTGATTTAGTATAAAAGTTACGCTTTGTTTGCAAAATTAATCTTTCAAATCCATTTTATTTTCAAAGTGTTTGATATTTGTACATTATTATCACTTTAACAAAAAAAATTCTTCTTTATAATCATTATACATATTTTAATATTTTTTTACTTAAAAATAGAAACTATTAGTAATAAAAAAATTAGAAAAAAATAATAATTTTTATCTAAAACATTATTAACTTATTTTAAAAATATATACGGTAAAACATCATTTTAAAAATACGGAGAATATAATAAATAAAATTCCAGATAAAATAACCTTTTTTGTGAATAATCTTTGTGTGGATGTATAGTTTTGTTTCTTTAATTTTCCGAGATGCTATCATCTCGAGGGGACGTGTTGGAATCCCACATTGGAAGAAGTGATGGGATCCAATTAATATATAAATGATTATGGTCAATCCACTCATTGCCAATTAGTTTTGAATTGGAAGCCCAAGTTCTAACAATTATTAATTCGTTGTTTGAACTAAAATTGAATAATTCTAATTACAAGTACATTTACCTCGCACAAAAGATTAAAAAAAAACTATTTTTTGCCGAATATTAATTTTTATTAAAAAAAACAATAAGCAGGGCCGAGCATGATATAAAGTGAAAAAAAAAATAATAAGAAGGGGCCCGTTAGATAGGTCTGTAGTTGTCATAATACTTATTATACGAAAATTGTAATCTCTTCACGCCAGTGCAATGTAAAGTATTAGTCCCGTGTTTTGTAAGTTATATTGAAATTATATTGAATATACTTTAAATTTTTCAGTCTGGAAAACTAGTGTGTGTAAGAGGATATCACTTTCGACGTAAGATATGAATGGAGTTGGAGATTCTATTAACTGTTATGATGATTATCAATTCAATAATGAAAATGGTACTGCTTCTTTTCCTGCCGGAGGAAATCAAGTTAATTATGATTTCGGTGACATAGCTACTGGCTCTTTCTCTACCGGAGGATATGGTACTAATGATTTGGGTGACAATGGTACTGCTTCTTTAGACTACGATATCAACAAATATGAAGTAGTTAATGACATTGACAATTTGGCTACATTTATGTTACATTGTTGTATCCTATCCTTTTCCACTCTTTCTTCTTTTCATTGGTTTCAAATATTAAATTTTATAATAATCTTTTTGCTTGCTAGAACGCTTGATTGAATAATTTGAGAATAAAAATTGTAAATAAGTAAGAAGAATAGTCTCTATCTGATATTCCTTAAAATTTTAAAAGATAGGAAACAAAACAAAACCGCCTAAAGTGTTGGGTGTTTTCTATAGGTATTATTGTTTATGTGATGGACTGAAGACATAAGAGATATTTGTGTGTATGAATGGCGTTGGAATCTGCCGAACAGTTTCATAAGGCTCAATATATATAGTTTTTTTTTTATTATAAATTTTAACAAATACCTTAATTTGTTAACAAAAAAGATAAATCTTTATTAGAAAAAAAAATCCTATAATTACTAACATTTATTTTCTACTACTTATAAAACACGACATTTTATAATAAAAACTTTATAAAACAAAAGAATTACAAGTTATGTCATTGAAAATATATTAAAAATAGAAAATTCATTAAAGTTACAATTGGACAAAACATTTAATAAAAACAATTAATTAAAACTCTAAAAAATTTATTAAACAAAATTTAAATTTTATTTTTATAGAATAAATTAAAACTTTTTTGGAAAAAATGGGTTAGACGTGTTTATTAAAAAATAATAAATTTACTTAATAACAAATAATAAGAGAAAATTCGTTAAACAGAAAAAATAAATGACAAAAACATTTATATGGATAACAACTTTCTTTATAATTTTTTTTAACTAATAATATAAAATATTTATTAAAAAATTAAATTTTTCAATTAAATTTTACTACAAAAAAATAAATAAATATATAATACGAGAATGTTTTTAAACAACTAACAAATTTTATAATACGAGAATATTTTTAAACAACTAACAAATTTTACTATAAAAATACACTAATACATCAACTAACTCTACTAAATAAAAAACTTTAAATCAAATAAAATGAAAAATTAATATATTTTTAACTAAAAAAATGATATGGATGATAAATTTTTATTATAAAAAAAACCTCTTAATTAAAAACATATATTTTTTAAATCTGACCAAAGAATTACAATATTTATTTGTCAAAAAAGTTAAAATATTATTTGTTAATAATTGGCGAGAAATCATAATTTTGCAGTTTTATCCGGAAATTATTATTTTGTGGTTTTGGTTGGAAATCTTAAATTTTGTGTTTAGACAGGAAATTGTGATTTGCGGTTTTGGCGGAAAATTATAATATTGCAATGTTGGCGGAAAATTAAAATATTGCAGTTTTGGAGTAAAATTATAATTTTGAGGTTTACGCGTGAAAGTATAATTTTTTTTTTGCTTTGGCGAGAAATTGTAATTTTGAGATTTTGCGGAAAATTTTAATTTTACAGTTTTGGCGGAGAATCTTAATTTATTTTTCTACACAAAAGTATCTATCATTTTAATAATATAAGATTTATTTAATGATAATTATTGCCAAAATATCAAATTTAAATAATAATTAAATATGGTCGAAGATCAAGTGGTCTAATGGTACCACCTCTGTTGCTTTGACGCCAGGTCGGGGGTTCGAACCCTGGTTGTCTCCAGTGGGAGAAACTAAGTAAACCAGTTGTTCTATGATAAAAAAAAAAAAATAAATAATAATTAAATATGAAAGTAAATTATTAATTTGTGAATATTAAAATTATGTTGACCGGAAAATAAATATAATTTCCTTTTAGGAATGTGCTTCGAAGACCACGTGGTCTTTTTTTACACTATTATCACTTTAACTAAAATTTTTCTTCTTTATAATTATTATATATATTTTAATAATTTTTTAGTTAAAAATAGAAACTATTAGTAACAAAAAATTAGAAAAATAATAATTTTTATCTAAAACATCATAGGGGTGAGCGATCGGCTTAGATGGAGACAAATAAGGGTGGGTGATCGGCTTTTCGGTTCGGTTTCGTTCAAATTTTTTCGGTTAAAACCGTTCGGTTTATTCGAAAAATTAAAACACTAAATATTCATTGTCGACCATTATTTAAGTGGTTAAATTATTTAAATGTATTACATAAAATTTTCTTACCAATCTTTTATTTTATAAGTATATTTTTTTAATAATAGACGACATATATGAAAAAAAATCAATGCATTAAATGAAATTAAATATCCAAAACAAATAACTTTCGTCGGCTTAATAGAAGTTCAAAAACATATTTTGAGTACACCTAATTTCCGGCATCACACAACAGAAAATAAAATATTTACGATCCAAATTTAACATGAAAAACTTCAAAAAAAATAAATAAAAAATAAAATCCAAAACATAAAAGAAAAAAATGAGATTATGTTTTTAAGTGTTAGGTTAAAGTTTTAAGAGTATTTTTTTTAAAAAATCAGTTAACCGATTAACCGAATGATTATCGGTTAATTAACTAAACCGAACCGAAAACCGATCCATATTTTTTTTACTTCAGCATCGGTTAATTTCTAAAATTCGAACCGAAACCGAACTGACATATTCGGTTCGGTTTTCAGTTACCGATTTCAGTTTTTTCCCCATCCCTAGAGAAAAAGATGAGTGGAAATGAAGTAAGGCTTGAACATTGAAATCCGTCCAACTAAAACCGTCTAAAGTGTTTGGGTCTTTTCTATTGGTATTATTGTTTATGTGACTGAAGACATAAGAGATATATTTATGTTTCTTAATGGCGTTGGAATCTGCCGAACAGTTCCATTAGACTCAATATATATAGTTTTTTTTTTTGTTAATTATAAATGTTAAACTAATAGTATTAGTTTCATACCTTGGTTTGTTAAAAAAAAATTAAATCGTTATTAGAAAAGAAATTCTATAATTACTAATATTTATTATCTACTACTTATAAAACACACTCATTATAAAATAAAAACTTTATAAAACAAAAATTTATCGAAAATATGCTCAAAATAGAAAATTCATTAAGATTATAATTAGAAAAAAAAAATAGTTAATAAATTAATTAAATATTTAAAAAAATATTATTAAACAAAATTTTAATGGCGTTGGATTCTGCCGAACATTTACATTAGACTTTATATATATACATTTCTCTTACAATAAATGTTAAACTATTACCTAAGTTTGTTAACAAAAAAAGTTAATTCGTTATTAGAAAAAAAAATCCAATAATTACTAATATTTATTATCTACTACTTATAAAACAGAGTCATTTCAAAATAAAAACTTTCTAAAACAAATGAATTACATGTTATGCCATTGAAAATATACTAAAAATAAAAAGTTCATTAAGGTTACAATTGGAAAAATATTTAACAAAAAAATTAGTTAAAACTCTAAAAAAATTACTAAAAAAATTTAAAATATATTTTTTGAAAATAAATTAAAACAATAAACTAAATTCTTTTAGAAAAAAAGGTTAGACGTGTTTATTTAAAAAAAAAGTACTTAACTAACAAATAATATGAGAAAATTCATTAAAGATAAAAATAAACGACTAACAACTTTCATTATAATTTTCTTTAAAAACTAATAATATAAATATTATTAAAAATTTAAAATTCTAATTAAATTTTACTATATAAAAAATAAATAGATATATAGATATATAGGAAAAATTTTATTAAAAAAAATTCAAAATTTTAATTAAATATACTACTTATTAAAACACAAGCAATTTTAGGAGAAAAAAACTTATAAAAAGAAATATTTACAGGTTATCCCATTCATAATATATTAAAAATAGAAAACTCATTAAACATTCATTAATGGTACAATTGGAATAAATATAAATAAATAAAATTTTGCTAAAACTCCAACAAAAATGGTTAAAACAAATTAAAATATATTTTTAGAAAATAAATAAAAACATAAAAAAAATTAGAAACAAATTATGTATAAACAAAATTTCAATTTAAAAAAATAAATATATACAAAAATACTTACAAAAAATCATATAAACACCATTACACCCACTAACTATACTAAACAAAAAAAATTAAATAATATGAAACAAACCTATTTTTAACAAAAACAATATTTATATAGATGACCGTTTTGTACTATAAATTATTCTAAAAAAAACTCATTTACTATGAAAATTCATGCAATTATTATTTAAGTAAAACTTCTTCAATTTAATTTATTTTATTAAAAAATTAAATTATTATTCAAAATGTATTAACATTATTTTTTCATAAATCGAAAAAAATTAAGAAATTTAATCAACGCATCGCGCGGGAAACTACCTAGTTTTATTATCAAGAAACGAAAAAAATATTTATTAAAAAAAAATCAGATAAAAACCCACTATACCCAGTAAATCTACTAAACCAAAAATTTTAAATTAAATAATATGAAACTTTAAAGAAATAAAACGTATAAACTTATATTTAAAACTATAAAAATTTATAAATTAAAAAAATAATAAAAGTTAAAAAAATTCAATTTTAAAATTTTAAATATATTTAAATTAAAAAAATATAAATATTACGGTTTTGGCAACAACTCATAATTTTACGATTTTGCGCGAAAATCATAATTTTAAGGTTTTTGCAAAGAAATCATAATTTTGCGGTTTTGTCGAGAAAATATTATTTTATGAATTTGCTGCTCAAGCAAGATTTCATAATTGTACGGTTTGGCGGAAAATCATAATTTTGCGGGTTTAGCGGGAATATGGAATTCTAAGATTTTGGCTAGAAATCATAATTATATGAATTTGACAGAATCATAATTTTATGGTTTTGGAAAAAAATTATAATTTTGAGATTTTAGCGGAAAATCATAATTTGCGGTTTTGGCAAGAAATTATAATTTTACCGTTTTGACAAGAAATCATAATATTACGGATTAAATGGAAATCATAATTTTGCGGGTATGGTGTAATATATTAATTCTAAGGTTTTGGTGGGAAATCACAATTTTGCAGTTTTTGTTGGTAAATTATTATTTTGTGATTTTGGCTGAAATCTTAATTTTTAGGCTTAGACAGGAAATTTTGATTTGCGGCTTTGAGGGGAAATTATAATTTTGAGATTTTCGTGTGAAATTATTATTTTTTGTTTTGGCATGAAATTGTAATTTTGAGATTTTTGCGGGAATTGTAATTTTACGGTTTTGGCGGGGAATCGTAATTTTGTGGTTTGGCTGGAAATTATAATTTTGCAATTTTGTCGAGAAATTATTATTTTTTTTCAGTTTTGGGAGGAAATTAAAATTTTGCGGTTTTCGTGGGAAATTGTAAATTTTAGGTTTTGGCAAGAAATTGTAATGTGCGAGTTTTGCGAGAAGCTATAATTTTGCGGATTTGGTGGAAATCGTAAATTTTCAGTTTGGAGTGATATATAATTTTACGGTTTTGTGGTAAATCATAATTTTGAGATTTTGTAAGAAAATTGCGATTTATCGATTTTAGCGGGAAATTATAATTTTTCTGTTTTGACTTGAAAGTATAACTTTGTGGTTTGACATAAAAATTGTAATTTTTTGGTTTTGGCAAAAATTTAAAAAAATTCGTTTTTGGTTGGCAAATATATATTATATGGATTTGGCAGAAAACTATTATTCTGTAGGTTTGGCGGAAATTTATAAATTTGAGATTTTGGCAAAAAAAAAATTATTTGTCGTTAATTCTATTTAAAATTAAATTATAATTAAAATATCATTTATATAAAGTTTTTTTGTCTTTTGTAGTAATTTATAATCATGTGCATCTAGATACACTTGCAAGCACACCAAACGATGTTGCATCTAGATACAATTTCTAGATTCAAAAATCAAACGTATAAACGAATCACATCTGGATGATGCCGTATCGGAACGCAACATCCATATGCAGCATCCTACTAACGTAACCAATATCAATTTAAAAATTAATTACATTTTGTACATAAGCGCTATTTCAACATTTTTAATATATACATAACAATATGATTAAATTATATTTATAATTAATAATAAATTGTTGGGCATATATGTGCTTACAAATAAAATATTAAAATTAAAAAAAACATAAAAATTGAGAATATAGATTATTTCAACAGTTTAGTAAATTTTTTTCAATATTAAAAAAATAATAATTAATTTTCACTAATATTCCTAAATAAAAGTATTACCTTACACGAATGAAACCATCTTTAAGATATAATATATATAATATTAAACAAATATTAAATTAATCATGGTTAGGGCTGGCCGTTCAAGTTTTCGGGTTGCTTTCGAGTCAACCTATTTGTGCTTTGGCAAAAATTATAATTTTTTATTTTGGTAGGCAAATATATATTTAATGGATTTGGGAGAAAACTATAATTCTGTAGGTTTGCCGGAAATTTATATATTTGAGATTTTGGCGGAAAAAAAAATTATTTGACATTAATTTTATCTAAAAAATATATATAATTAAAATATCATTTATATATAGTTTTTTGTCTTTTGTAGTAATTTGTAATAATGTGCATCTAGATGGACTTACAAGCACACCAAACGAAGTTGAAGCTAGATGCAATATCTAGATTCAGAAATCAAATGTATAAACGAAATCACATATGGATGATACCACATCGGAACGCAACATCCATATGCAGCATCCTACTACCCAAACGAACGTAGCCAATATCAATTTTAAAATTAATTACATTTTATACATATAAGCTATTTCAACATTTTTAATATATAAATAACAATATGATTAAATTATATTTATAACTAATAATAAATTGTTGGTCATTTATGTGCTTACAAATAAAATGTTAAAATTAAAAAACAAACATAAAATTTGAGAATATAGATTATTTCAACAGTTTAGTAAATTATTTTTAAATATTAAAAAAATTTTTAATTTGCACTAATATTCTTAAATAAAAGTATTACGTTACACGAATGAAACTATTTTTAAGATATAATATATATAATATTAAAAAATATTAAATTAATCATGGTTAGGGCTGGGCGTTCGGGTTTTTTTGTTGTGTTCTGGTCAACCCATTTGTGTTTTGGCAAATGTTATAATTTTTCGATTTTGGTGGGCAAATATATATTTTATGGATTTGGCAGAAAACTATAATTCTGTAGGTTTGCCGAAAATTTATAAATTTGAGATTTCGGCGGAAAAAAATTACTTGACATTAATTTTATTTAAAAAAAAATATAATTAAAATATCATTTATATAAAGTTTTTTGTCTTTTGTAGTAATTTGTAATAATGTGCATCTAGATGCACTTGCAAGCACACCAAACGATGTTGCAACTAGATGCAATTTCTATATTCAGAAATCAAACATAGAAACGAATCACATCTGGATGATACCGCATCGGAACGCAACATCCATATGCAACAGCCTACTGCCCAAACGAACGTAGCCAATATCAATTTAAAAATTAATTACATTTTATAAATATACGTTCAACATTTTTAATATACACATAACAATATGATTAAATTATATTAATAATTAATAACAAATTGTTGGTCATATATGTGCTTACAAATAAAATGTTAAAATTAAAATAAAAATCATAAAATTTGAGAATATAGATTATTTCAACAGTTTAGTAAATTAGTTTTCAATATTAAAAAAATAATAATTAATTTTCACTAATATTCCTAAATAAAAGTATTACCTTACACAAATGAAACCATCTTTAAGATATAATATATATAATATTAAACAACTATTAAATTAATCATGGTTAGGGTTGGGCATTCGGGTTTCGGGTTGGATTCGGGTCAACCCATTTGTGTTTTGGCAAAAATTATAAATTTTCGATTTTGGTGGGAAAATATATATTTTATGGATTTGGCAGAAACTATAATTCTGTAGGTTTGCCGGAAATTTATAAATTTGAGATTTCGGCGGAAAAAAAATTATTTGACATTAATTTTATTTTTTTAAAAAAAATCATAATTTAAATATCATTTATATAAAGTTTTTTGTCTTTTGTAGCAATTTGTAATAATGTGCATCTACGTGCACTTGCAAGCACACCAAACGATGTTGCAGCTAGATGTAATTTCTAGATTGAGAAATCAAACGTATATACGAATCACATCTGGATGATACCGCATCGGAACGCAACATCCATATGCAGCATCTATGCAGCATCCTACTACCCAACCGAACGTAGCCAATATCAATTTAAAAATTAATTATATTTTATACATTTACGCTATTTCAACATTTTTAATATATATATAACAATATGATTAAATTATATTTATAATTAATAATAAATTGTTGGTCATATATGTGCTTACAAATAAAATGTTAAAATATTTATAAAAAAAAACATAAAATTTGAGAATATAGATTATTTCAACATGTTAATAAATTATTTTTCAATATTAAAAAAATAATAATTAATTTTCACTAATATTCCTAAATAAAAGTATTACCTTACACAAATGAAACCATCTTTAAGGTATACTATATATAATATTAAACAAATGTTAAATTAATCATGGTTATGGTTGGGCGTTCGGATTTTCGGGTTGGTTTCGGGTCAACCCATTTGTGTTTCGGGTTTTCGCGTCTTGAAATCTAGAACTCATTCGGGTAAATTATTTTTGGGGTCGGTACGGCTCAGGTCCACTTCGGATTCGGGTCGGTTATGGTTTCAACATGAAACTCATTCCGGTTTCGGGTTTTAGGATATTTCCGATAATTTGGGAATAATTGTAATTTTGTATCTATTTTAATTTTTTTTCGAAATAATAGAGTTAGAAAATATCCAAAAGTGCCAAAACGTGTTTAAAAATCCAAATTTAGTAAAAGAAATAAAAACGATTCCAACCGGTTTGGATCGGGTCCGGTTTGCGTTCGGACTGCATTCGTTTGTCATCATAGAACTTATTGGGTTTAAGATATTTATTTGTATTCATATATTAAAATAAATTTGGTGAATATGCTTTGAGTGTTTTTGTTTAAAACATAAATTAAAAAATTAAAAAATTAAAAAATTAAAAAATTAAAAAATTAAAAAATTAAAATTCGATAGAAAATGTTTCACATTAATTTTAATTAACAAATAAACACTTCTAATATTTTTATAATTTTTATGTAAACATAATTTATCTTTCATTTTAACTTACAACAATTTCTATCTATGAAAATCTCTTTGAAAAATACATGAATAAGTTATAATTCTAATTATAATATATATATATATATATATATATAATTTTTTTTTTTTTATTATTCGAGAATTCGGATATCCATTCGGATTTCGGTTCGGTCGGATATATCCGTTATCCATTCGAATATCAAAATTGATCCCAATAAAATAATTGAATTGGTTCGAGTTGGATTGGGTTATTCTAATTTAGATAGGGTTTCGAATATACCCGATCAATGAAAATCTCTTTTATACCCGATAGAAAATGTTTCACATTAATTTTACACAACAATTTCTATCAATGATCTTTTAAAAATACATGAATAAGTTATAATTATAATTATAATTATAATTATAATATATATATTTTTTATTATTATTATTCAAGAATTCGGATTTCGGTTCGGTCGGATATACCCGTTATCCATTCGAATATCTAAATTGATCCTAATCAGATAATTGAATAGGTTCCAGTTGGATTGGATTATTCTAATTTAGATTGGGTTTCGAATATACCCGATCAGACAAGAATAATTTACCAGACAATTACTAATCGTGCCTATTAATATATTTATATTATTTTAAATAATTTGTTAGTGGCTAGTGACTAGTGACTAGTGGCATGAAGTTACTAAAGAAAGTCAAAATTTTAATTGCAGATTTTTATTTGAATGAACATAGATATTTTCCTTTATAATATAGCCGATTTGTTTTTTAACCAATCTATATTAATAGTTCTTTTTTTTTAATTGTTAAAATATATAATTAAAATAATAAGTAATATATTATTTATACTATCATAATCAATTTAATTTTTGTAACTGTAAAAATATTTTATTAAAATGATAATTTAAGTATAATAAAAATTATTTTTCTACGCAAATTTATTTATCAGTTTAATAATAGAAGATTTATTTAATGATAATTGCAGTGTACGTTATTTATAATTGCTAATTTATCGAATTTAAATAATAATTACATCTGACACTAAATTATTAATTTGTGAATATTAAAATTATGTTGACAAGAAAATAAATATTATACATTAATTTGAATTTTATTTTTCTATAAATAACTTTCTATTTAAATAAAATGTAGTTAATTATCTGCACAGAAAATTATTTCTTACACAAATATACAGGAGAATTCATAAAATAATTCACAAACAAATAAAAACTGATATGTTTTCTGTTACAAAAAAAAAACAAAATCTTGAATTGTATTGAGAAGAAAAAAATAATCTAAAATCAACATTTTAAATTGGAATAAATAGTGTGTTTCTTTTAGAAGAACTCTATTGTTTTTATTGATGATTGCAATTGAAAACTATAAAAATCAAAAAGTAATTGGAGGTGATTATTAATTTTGCAATTCCAAAAATACCATTTATTAGTTCATAGAATTTAATTAATCTAATAATGTTATTATATGTAATCTACTATATATTAAAAAGGAAATCATTTATAAAAGACAAATTTAGTAACAAAGAGTTAGTAAAGTAAGATTTATCCTTTTTTCGATATGGAAATTTGAAATAGTGTATTTTCTTTTAAGAAACTTGGAGAAGGATTGTGATCGGCCCCATTTTTAGGACTTTTTAGGTATTTAATTAAGTAGTTTTCTTAGTCCAAATCATCCATTTAGTGT
>OVAW01000347.1:0-12559 GCA_900406365.1 Heliophila coronopifolia | reverse complement strand
TATTGTTATTTGTGTTTAGAAGTTTTCATTTGATATTTATAATTGCATAAATCTTGAACCAAACGGTAAAAAGACAGCTTTGTCTGATTTTTTTTTTTTTAATATCTTCAAGAATACCTGCTTATAAGGACCTACTCTAAGTAGAAAAAAAGATAAAACAATGGGTTTGGCCTAAAATTTTAATATTAATTTTCAGGCTTGNTTGGCCTAAAATTTTAATATTAATTTTCAGGCTTGTTATTTAGACCTCTAAAATTTTATTTCTGGTCTCATAATTAAAATGATTTATTTTTATATTATTATTTTCTTGTCTGTGTTTAGGCCTCCGAACTTTCATAACCGTTTCGGTGGTGATTTATATACAAGTAAGACATTGACTTAAAATCCAACAAACAAATATTTTGGGTATTAAAAATATTTAAATATTAGAAAGGCATAAATATTTTTACTAAATATATATACATGCTTTAGGTAATCGAACACTTTAATCCAACAAATATATCCATATATATATATATATATATATANGGCATAAATATTTTTTCCTAAATATATATACATGTTTTAGGTAATCGAACACTTTAATCCAACAAATATATATATATATATATATATATGGATATATTTGTTTTTAAGATCAATATTTTGTAATTTTTTAGACAGGTTTAAGTGGAGCTCTTGAGACATTATGTGGACAAGACTTCGGTGCAAGAAACTACAGAACGTTAGGAATTCATCTACAGTCATCTTGCATTGTCTCATTATTCTTCACCATCTTCATCTCCATTTTTTGGTTCTTCACAGAATCAATTTTTAAACTTCTCAAACAAGATCCTAACATCTCAAAACAAGCTACACTCTATATAAAATACCAAGCTCCCGGTTTACTTGCTTATGGGTTATTACAAAACATTTTGAGGTTTTGTCAAACACAATCAATTGTTACTCCGCTAGTCGTCTTCTCAGTTGTAACGTTGGTGATTAATATCGGTATTGCACATGTTCTGGTTTATTTTGCTGGTTTTGGATTCATTGGGGCTCCTATAGCTACTTCTATTTCATTGTGGATAGCTTTTGCTTCTCTTGGAACTTATGTGATGTGTTCTGAAAAGTTTAAGGAGACATGGACTGGTTTCTCATTGGAATCTATTTGGTATGTCGGAATATACTTGAAATTGAGTATCCCTTCCGCTGCAATGGTATGGTAAGCCAGATGAAACATTGGCTTCTGCCACAAATTTTTTACAAAATATTTTATATTGTATTTTTGCCTCCATTTTTAAAAATTCTTTTTCCAAAGAGGCCCCACAGTTTTAGGGAGTTTCAAGGTGTGACCTGATAACCATTATAAACTACTTTCATAGTCGTCTTAAATTGTTGGAAGACCCTGCTTAAACTTTTTTTTTTATTAAATAAAATAGATTTAAAAAAAAACAAATTGAATCCTAATTTCTATATGAATTTTTTTTTTAAATTGCAACAAAAACAATTATATTTGACTTAGAACCTTGTTCGACTGTTCATTTGCATGTGCTAAAGACGGTCCTAGTTATTTTATATGCTCATTAAATCCTATAGACTATGTTGTTGTCATAGTTTGGAATATTGGGCATTCGAGATTCTTGTGTTCTTGGCGGGACTAATGCCTAGTCCTGAAATCAGTACCTCTTTGGTAGCTATATGGTGAGCTTTATTTCACCATTTAGCTAATTCATGTTTTAATTCTCATCAATGAAAGTAACTTAGTGTGTGTGTAATTTTTAATAAATTCAGTGTCAACACGGATACGATTAGCTACATGTTAATATATGGTCTTGGCGCAGCTGCAAGGTTAGTCAATAGTCATCTCCAGTAACGTGCCTAGCTTTGAAAACAAAAATTGACATTCGACTAAAACTACATATTATATCATAATTTTGGAGGATGNTAATTTTTAATAAATTCAGTGTCAACACGGATACGATTAGCTACATGTTAATATATGGTCTTGGCGCAGCTGCAAGGTTAGTCATCTTCAGTAACGTGCCTAGCTTTGAAAACAAAAATAGACATTCGACTAAAACTACATATTATATCATAATTTTGGAGGATGCATTTAATAATTATTCTTTTAATTTTCAGTTTCTCTTTTATTTTTTGTCAACAAGTATTGGTTTCTTAATTATATAGATATATGTTTTTGTAACAAGTTTTAATTTTCAGTATAATTTTTTTTTTTTACTTCGACAAGTGTGTTTAGGATTTTCCTCACCTTTTTGTTTTCGTAATTTATTTACATTGAAATTTTTTTTATAAAATAGTTTAAAAAGATAGTGGTTAAATAAGATAATTTTGTTTAAAATTATTTTAAGTAAATTTTAAAAAGTATTTTTTTTGCAGCTTCATAAAAATAATTTAAACACCATGTTTTAAACTTAGTATTAGGCTTCTAAAATCGTACACGACACTAATCATCTCATCAATCATATATATCAGATTTATACTTTCCTCTCATAATAATATTATTTTGAAAATTTTAAAAACTATCTAATACTAAATGTTGCAGTACTCGTGTGTCAAACGAACTTGGGGCAGGAAATATAAGAGGAGCAAAGAAGGCAACTTATGTAACCCTTAAGTTGTCTCTAGTTCTTGCTGTCGGCATAGTACTTGCTTTACTTCTATGTCATGATGGTTGGGTTGGGTTATTCAGCAATAGCCTTGTGATCAAAGAGGAGTTTGCATCATTAAAGTTTTATCTTGCTGCATCTATAACTCTTGATTCAATCCAATGTATTCTATCAGGTAAATGTTTCTAGAACTTTTTTCGTTTTTTTCGAATCATCAAATCTGGTTCGGTCTTGAAATCTCTAATATTTTTGGGAAGGGGTAGATCTAGAAGTGATTTTTGTATGAAGCGCAAAGAGTTAAATTTTTTTTTCCTTCTTTAAATAAAATAAAAATATGTATTTTTTTACAGTTAAATAAAAATATGTATAAGTTTGTAAAATAAATAATATATTAGATAAAAAAATTTGTATGGGGGTATTTCTCAAAATATCATTAGAAATAGTGGTATATGTAGTAAAAATATTAAAAAAAAAAATGAGGGTGGGGTTCTTTCCATACCCGCCCTTGCTAGATCCACCTATGTTTTTGGGGCTGAAATATAACTAAAATGCATGGGACATTTTTTTAAAAAATTTTTTTAAATAACTTAAATCTAATTGAATTATTTTCTTAAAAAAAAATTAAAGAAGGAACAAATATTTTACTAGCTTTACTCATGGTCACCACTGCATCAAATCAAATGGCGAAAAACTAATTTTTTTTTTCAGGAGTTACGAGAGGATGTGGATGGCAACGCGAAGTTATGGTTATAAATTTGGGAACATTTTACTTAATTGGAATGCCTATTGCAATATTTTGCGGTTTTAAGCTGAAGTTTTATGCCAAGGTATGGAATTGGTAAAGTATTTTTTGCTGTGTTTGATTTAGTGTATATTGATATTTTTTTTTTGGTGAAAACAGGGTTTATGGATTGGTATAATATGTGGGATATTTTGTCAATCATCATCTCTTTTGCTTATGACAATATTTCGAAAATGGAGAAAGGTGGATGTTATGGACTGAAAATTAGTGGTGCAAATAGTTGCACGTTTAAAAAAATAAAATTGGAAGAATTCAATATTTATCTATGTTTTTACTACTAATTAAGTGTAACAAAAATTAAAGAAAATAGAGTTTCCTCTAATACTTTTAAATGTACCTATTTGAGTTGAAAAATATAATGCAACTTATACCACTAAAAATTGGTAAATGAACAATTGGGAATGCAAACAAAAAGTTATTATTCTACTATTTTTAGTAGTTGAGTAATAATTTATTTATCTATTTATTCAATTATATTTCCTTCATATTTATTCCTTCAATTCCGCTAATTGCTACTATTTACAGTACTAGATTAATTTTCTACAGAATAATTTTTTTAAAGGAAATATGAAATAAAACATCTTAAAGAATTACGGATGTCTTTTACATTGTTAGAGGAAGTCATTTTTGGACGAGAAAACAAAAATGCTTCATTTGTGGACGATATTGAAATTGGGAATGTAAGAGATAGAATCTAGTTTTTAAAATGGATCATCGCTCGAATATTCCAGCATCACTTCTAAACACATATTTAGTTTTATACTACCTAAAAATGTATTTTATTTTTATTTTTATAAAAAAATATAAAATGTGGCTTAAATTTTTGTGATATTTAAGTGGGCTTAAATTTTTGTGTATTAAGGGACGATACAGGCAAGGTGAGATGGTTTGGGCAGAAGACGTATCCGGCCTTTGATACACCTCTTGAAACTGAAGCAGCGGCTCTTGTTTGGGCAATGAAAGTTGTTGATAATCTTAGCTACTCTAACGTGGATTTTGAAATGGATTGCAAAGAACTTTACAAAGCAATACAGCAGCCAAATGAATGGTATCGTTTGAGAACCTATTTGGAAGAATTTGGTAAACAAAGAAGAGTTCTCATTCCTACTTTTAAACTCTGCTCACGGGGAGCAAATGCTACTGCAGATTGCCTTGCTAAGAGAGCAAGGTCAAATGTTTTTTACTTTGCTGAATTAGATTGTTTATGTCCTTCTTGGCTTGTTCGTACTTTGGTACCTCAAGTACCTTTTGCATCTGTATTGAACTCTTAAGTTTATATTGAAGTTTAATTTGTGGAAAAAAAAAAGTGGGCTAATTCGGATGTATTTTTTTCTTCTTCATAGTTACGGCTCTATCCACACCACATATCATAGTCAAGAAAATTTAGGCTCATTTAGCATGCGGATTATTAATGTTAAATTGCATATTGGCTACGGGCTTAACATGCAAGCGCCGCGATTATGCGGTTTAGTTCATATTGTCAGTATATAGCCCACATGTATCTAATCCATCTAGTTAATTAATAATCCACCCACATGTCTGCCCGATTGAGTCTTAATTTTTTTGTTTCACTAAAGAGTTAATAATTTTTTTTTAATTATTTACGTTTTTGAAAAAAAAAATCCAAAATTCTGCTAGGCTTGCAGACAAATGTCGGTCATTGTTTGTCTGTGTGATGCAGTTATGGTCATAAATATTTTTGACCGTGAATTCGTACAAGTTTCAAATTTTCCCCAAAACACGGGCCGACGGCTGCTCACCTATTTGACGACTATAAACAAGGTGCCTCCTTGTTATATGACTTCAAATCCTCTCTAGAAAGATAAATAATAACTTAGACACATAAAAAAAAAACCATTTATAGTGATTCTAAAGAAATAAAAATAATGGGAAATAAGCATTCATCTAATATATTTTTTTAATATTAGATAAAAATATCAAGCTTTCTTCAACTCGAAAATACTATTGTGTTTTATATAGTGGCGGAGATAGGGACATGCAAATGCCCCCTTTAATGCGGAGAAATCTGACTATGACTTTCCAAATTTTTTTTGTCCTCTCTAAATTTTGTTTGCCCCCTCAATTTTGAGAACTAAACTTACCTGAAACGTCATGAACCAAATTTCTTTTAGTTTTTTTATGTCTTTTTAATTTTAATGCCGGATCCGCGCTATATACTCTTTGTTTGGATTCTATTTCAATTTTAAAATTTTGTTTACATGTAAATAATTTGTGTAAAGTACTTTATATATAAATATTAGTCGGTATTCACAGCTTCGTTAGAAAACTAGGATAAAAAACCGAATATCTAAAACTTTAGTCTTATTAGTCACTTGCGTGCGCTGACTTGTAATTGTAAATAATTAAATAATTTATTTTTATTAGTAAAAGTTAAAAAAAAAAAAAAAATTAAATCGGTAATGATTATCTCTAAATGTGTTAAAAAGAGACCGAGAAACAGAGAAAACTCATTGGTCCAAAAAAATGGAAGCGACAACGAAGCAGACTATCACAAATCAACTTCTCGCCGTGAAAGCAGCCTCCGGCAAGACCTACAGTCAATTAGCGGCGGAAACAGGTCTCACCAACGTCTACGTAGCGCAGCTACTCCGTCGCCAAGCCCAGCTCAAACCCGATACAGTCCCGAAGCTGAAATCAGCTTTACCGGATCTAACCGATGAACTCATCTCCGCGATGATGTCTCCTCCGTGGAGATCTTATGATCCTAATCTTATCCAAGAACCAGCCGTCTACAGGTTTAATTTTGATCGGCTCTGCAAGTTTATGTATAGTTTGGGCCTTTGGGGGTTTAGTTTTAGGGAATTTTGATTTTTCTGTGTGAAATTTTTTAGATTGAATGAAGCAGTGATGCATTTTGGTGAGAGTATAAAGGAGATTATCAATGAAGATTTTGGTGATGGCATGTAAGTGTTCTAAGTTCAAAATTAAGCTCAATTTTTCTGAGATTATCAAAGATTTGTTGAAATTGGTTAATATTTGGAATCTATATGTTCAGTCTGAGTTTTGATCATAGTTTAGTACAATCCTTGGATCCAGTTTTGTTCATATGTTGAGGATTGAAGTGTAAGTTTTGTACTAGACTTTGTAAAATTAGGAAATCTACTTCTTTGACACTATATATCTCAACTAGAACTTTTGTTTAAAAAAGCGTGAGGTGCGCAGAGGCGCAAGCTAATCCTTAACCACATCTTGCGTCTTCGCACGGTAGGCTCTTGCCTTTTGGCTTGATGTGACATTCTTTGGGCCTCCATGTGCCTTATGCCTAGGCATGCCTTTTTAAACCTAAAACTAGAGATACACTTGGATTTTGGGTTCTGGTCGCTGCTAAGGGGTGATTGGAAATGGGATTGGGTCCTGTTTGTTTCTGGATTTAGATTCAGTATCTAGATGCTCCATACAAATCTGTTTGTTTATTCAACTGCAGCCGAAACAACCAACTCTAGACAATCATCTTATATATCTTCCACATACTTCTTACGTTTCTCTGCATTTTTTTGTTTGGTCCCTTGTTTCCTGGTTGACTTCAGCTTAGTTAGTAGATTGTTCCGTGTGAAGAAGTTAGAAGCTAATATGGTTTAGTAGTTTCCTTTTAACGTAGAAGATTGCTATTAGCTCATAAATTACTGATTTTTATTCAAATTTTATTGATAATATACTTAAGTAGTCCATAGCGCAAAAGATCTGGTGCAGAATGATCAACAAAAGTCTGTTTATGGTATCTTTAAAGCTGAGTCTTTGTAACTTTGTGTGTATATTTTCGTAGCATGTCGGCGATAGACTTTTATTGCTCGGTGGACAAGATCAAAGGAGTAGATGGTAACAACCGCGTGGTCGTGACACTTGACGGGAAGTATCTACCGCATTCCGAACAGGTCAGTCTTTCATTTTATAATCCATATTATAGACTAAAACACACAATGTCTGAATAATTTGTGACTATTTTGTTACAGAGGATGGAGAATATGGTCTCTAGGCTAAATCTCCGGGGAAGTACAAGCGACTGATATAGATATAAGAAGCCTTTTACATATCCATGAAGGTGTTGTTATAAGTTGTGACATTGTAATATTTTATGGTGTTTGTATTCTCTGCAATTCCAGCTTCCAGGTTAAAGTTGGTTCATGTTGAATAATAGTGAATAAATGAAAACTATTGAAACCTTTTTATGTAACAAGTATATATATATAATATATAGTTATATACACACACGCACTTGCTTCACTGATAAGTTATATTCATGGAGAGATAAAAAGAAGTTATTTAATGGACTTATTAAAAATATTCAAATTCGATCAAATATAACACTCTACATGAGAAAACGAAAATATGAAAATATATATTATAACTACATGATAAAATATGTAAATGTGTCTAAGCAAATACGTTCACGTGGATAATTTAAGATGGAATATTTGGAAACATTTAAGACTTGTAAGCATATGTCTACGTGATGGATGGATACATTCAATGCAACTTTTTTTTTTTTTTACTTAGGGGTGTCCGATTCCACCTCCTCCTCCACCTCCACCACCGCCTCCTCCTCCGAAGCCTCCACCGCCTAATCCTCCGCCCTTACCGAATCCACCTCCTCCACCAAAACCTCCACCGCTTCCTCCCCCGAATCCTCCTCCTTTGCCTATTCCACCACCGATTCCACCACCCTTACCAAATCCAATCCCTCCACCGATACCTCCGCCTTTGCCTATTCCACCACCAATACCACCACCCTTACCGAATCCAATGCCTCCACCGATACCCCCGCCTTTGCCTATTCCACCACCAATACCTCCACCTTTGTCAATTCCTCCACCAATACCTCCGCCTTTGCCAATTCCTCCACCAATGCCTCCGCCTTTGCCAATTCCACCACCAATGCCTCCGCCTTTGCCAATTCCACCACCGATACCTCCACCTTTTCCAATTCCACCACCGATACCTCCACCTTTGCCAATACCACCGCCGATACCTCCACCTTTGCCAATACTACCACCGATGCCTCCACCTTTACCAATACCACCGCCGATACCTCCTCCTTTTCCGAAACCGCCGCCTGCTCCTCCTCCTTTACCAATGCCGCCACCAACTCCTCCACCTTTTCCGTAGCCACCACCAACTCCTCCACCTTTTCCAATGCCACCACCAATTCCTCCACCTTTCCCGATACCACCACCTTTCCCAATGCCGCCACCTACTCCTCCGCCTTTGCCAATACCACCACCTACTCCTCCACCTTTTCTAATGCCGCCACCAACTCCTCCACCTTTGCCAATTCCACCACCAATACCTCCTCCTTTGCCAATACCACCACCAACTCCTCCACCTTTGCCAATTCCACCACCAATACCTCCGCCTTTCCCGATACCACCACCAATACCTCCGCCTTTCCCGATACCACCGCCTACTCCTCCACCTTTACCAATGCCGCCACCAATTCCTCCACCTTTTCCGTAACCACCGCCAATTCCTCCGCCCTTCCCGATTCCTCCACCGATCCCTCCACCTTTTCCAAAGCCACCACCAACTCCTCCACCGTGTCCACCTCCAAAACCACCACCAAAACCTCCTCCACCACCTCCACCACCACCTCCTCCAAAACCACCGCCAGCTCCACCACCAGCTCCCCCTCCAAACCCACCACCAAAGCCACCACCTTTACCACCTCCAATCAAAGTCTTCTCCTCCTCATCTTTACCAAACCCCACACCATTTCTCGCCGCAACATTCACAACAAAAACATGAAAAAAGACAAAAGGCAAGAGAGTTACTCCATTAAAGACACGACCCATATCTCTTCCAAACTTTTTTGAGTATATTTGTTTTGTTTTTTTGCAGTGTGCACTGCCCGATGTGATCGAACCATATATCATCATTACATTCTCTTTTATAGCGACACTTAATTAATTATAATTACCTACTTATCTCTTGCATTAACTTATACTTCAACCACTAACTACTTCTCTAACTTCATTCAATTCTCAGTGTATGATCAGTGCCAGCTCAGTTACCAGATCAGTTTATTTATTTTTATAAATCAAATTATTTTTTTCAAACAAATGATTAAAAACAATCCAACACAATCAAATTATATATCGAATAGCATTTTACACGTTAATTTATCTATCACTATTTTTTTTTAATGTTAGTAGACGTTTTTTTCTAATTAAAAACTTTTAATAAAAAAAAAACACCTAAAACAATATAAATACTATCTAAATAACAAATTTTAGTACTCTTAATGAATTTCTGCGCAGTTTTTCTTATATAAACATCGTGGGTGGTACATTTTTTAATGTTATCACTGATATGTTCATAAATATATGGCATATATATAATTCATCTAAATGTAAATTCATTAAATTAAATAAATAACATTAGAGCTCCCATTCCAAACCATGTGGGAGTTAGATGAAGAATTTATTACTGTTTGAACAAAAATAGCCATTATTAATTGTTTCTAACCTATATTATATCCTAAAATTCAATACATTTAATAAAAAAAAATATACTGTACTTTTTTTTCTACGACAAAGACAAGTCAGACCACTTCCATAGCTTCCAACTAAAAGTCAGTACATGTCCCGGAACATGTTTTTTAGTGGATTTCGTCTATTGTCAGCAGACCCACTTGGTGAAATATTTGCTTATTTTTCCTAATTTTTTTATTGAATTTAGATACTATTGAATTTTATTTATTTATTATAAACATCCGATCTACAAAATTTTAATTTTGTTACGTATCTTTAAAATTGTTAAGTCTAGCAAATCTGTCTGACAAACTTATACGCTTTTTTTTGTCACCATTTTAAGCTTATTTAAATAAAAAGACAGTGATACATAAATGGTGATATCATTAATTTTGGTTGATAATTTAAAACAAATAAATAATAAATAGAGTTAGATCATATTTTATTACACAACAACTATGAATGGAATTGGATGTTACTAACAATGGGTAGGGTTTTTAAGTTTTTTTATGTATATATAATATTTGAAAAGAATTGCGCTTACAAATTTAATTTTTTTTGTCGGTTAAGCTTAATGGTTACAACATTTTTTTAACTTCTGAATTTTCAAGAGTTCGAACCATCATCACTGAGGAGGTGACTTTAGTATTTGACCACTTAACCTCTTAAAAAATATATATTAAAAAAATAAAGGGTATAAGAAATATAAAATAATTACACCGGCAGATCTAGAAAAAAAATTTTGTATTGAGTACAATAAAATTGAATATTAGGTAAATTAAATTTTCTAATCATCTTTTTGTTTAATTACTACTTTATGTAAATATTTAAAGAAGATATTATTAGAATATTAATTGTCAAAAGATAACTTTAATCATTGAAGGAAAAAAATAAAGAAAGAAACTTTTGTTTTGAGGAAAATGAGTGAATGTTGTTAAAAGAAAAGGAATAAAACTAAAAAAAATTAAGAAAAAAAGTCAAAAGTTATAGTAGAAAAGTCAATAAAATTAAACTTTCTATGTGGCAGTTATCACATATATCTATAAAATGCGTCCACCTATGGTTAATTATACATACTATAAATTTGAACATGTTTATTTTTTAAAAACATTGTTTTTTCTAAAATATATAGCTTTTAAGAAAGGGAGGAGTTGCCGACAAGGAAAAAAAAAGAAAGGAAGGAGTTTGTTCAAAGAAACTAAAATTTGTAATAGTTACAAAATATATGGACACGACAACACATGTATTTTAAAATCTAGTGTATATAAAATTACAGTGTAAGTTTGCAAAGTTTCAGAATTTCAAAATCTTATCATATATTGTATTTTTTCTTTAATTTTAATTTCTACGCAATCTTATTAAAGATCCTAATTTTGCTTTCTATTTAGTAAAATTTTCAAACTTAACCTAATCAAATATCTTATTTTTTCTACATAGTACAAAGTTTAAAGAAAAATAATTAATATTTAAAATCTTTACACTTAAATTCAAAGAAAATTGAATTATAATTTTATAATGGTTTAGATTTGAAACTGAGTTTTGTGATTTAATTTTACTGTTTATATATATATATATATTTGTTTTGTATGGATTGGAACACTATACATATAAATAATAGCTATATGTATCCTTAATTCCTTATATATATATATATTGTTTCCTATTAAGTTTCAATACTGTTCTATTTAATTTTTTTTTTGTCGACTATTAAATTTGTAACCGGCAATTTAGTGTGGTCGACCAGATTCAATTAAAAGACGGTGCTAAAAATCAAAGTAAACACTTAGATTTATGAGTAATTAATAGGAGGTTGGGAATTAGGAAAATAATGCTGGAACATTAAGTAATTGAAAGTGATTCGTGTCAGCTCAATAAATCCGAATCCCGATTTGTTTTTGTCGACACTCGAGATGCGTAAAGAGACTAGTTTTATATTAGGAATAATTACCAAAAAAGAAAAACAAAAGAACAAAATGTAGGGTGGAATATAGAATAGGAGTATGTAACTAATGTGAAGTAGACTTGTTTAGGTTTATGATTATGGGTTTTTGTATAAAATTTTAAATTAAAATTCTATCATAAATTTAAAAATAGGTTTCTGCTCATCTACGATTTTTTTCATTATTTCCATGAAACTTAACTTTGATATATAAATAATAAATAAAATACAACCAATTACATATATAAACATCAAATAAGTTGGTTATAATTAATACGATATAAAGACATTGTAAGTTTATTTAACTCTTAACTACTTGGTTGGAAAACAATACTTAATTTTTATTTGCATGTCCGTTCTGAAATTTTTGAGGCCTGAATCCAGTAATAAAAAATTTATATAAAAATTGTTAATTTTAAATTTTGTGGTAACATAATTTTTTATAAAATTTGAGAGCATGCAAACCTAAAAAAAATTAAGTGAAAGTTTTAAATTTAAATTTTGTTAGCAAGAAGACTCTTGTATGTTTAGATGAACTCTACTAAAGACTGGCCTGCTAATTTGTAAACTTGTGATGAGAATAGGATAATTATAAACCAAATTTTTATATAAAAAAGCGTAGTTATTATTGAAGACAAACTATTACTTCGTTGAAAATTCTTATTTTGTTCTTCAATTGGATTGATAATTTACAAATGACATATACACACTCATATTCACACAA
>OVAW01000346.1:0-16442 GCA_900406365.1 Heliophila coronopifolia | reverse complement strand
TTATATGACATAGTTTGGGGGGAAATATAATGTAAACCCTAATTTAGTATACAAAACTTTTAACCATTCGGATATTTTTAAAATTTGATTTAAGTTCGATCTTCGAATAAATTAATTTCGTGTTAGATCGGGTTGGTTAGTTGTTATACACAACTCTAACGTCTGTTTAGTGATTATCTTCATTTATTAAATTCATGACTTAAAAAAAGGTTATAATCTACTGGAAAATTTTTACAAAAGAAACCTTAATTTTGTTAACAATTACTCAAAATGCCATTAGAAAATTAAAAGCACTAGAAGAATAAAATGGTAAAAAAACTAATTAGGTTAGTTTAATGAAAAAATACAACTTCCAAAACATAATCCTATTAAAAAACGTGGGAAACTTTATTAATATTAAAAAAAATTATTTTTTTAACGAAAATTAAAAAAATTCTGTTACAAAAAAAAAATCAAATTGCTACAAATATACCAAAATTTTAGGAACTAATTTTAAAAAATAAAAAATAAAATAAAATAAAAAATTTCAAAAAAAAAATCTAAATCCGCGCACAGCACGGGATATCATCTAGTACGAGATTAAAACAAGACAAAATAAGATTAATGGTTTTTAAATTCTACCAGAAACACAATTCACAGCAAGTTATATAAGTTACTTTGATGTTGTAAAACTATGTTTGGCAATTAGATTAACAAAATCCTTCTTCGAGATGGTGATAACGTCCCCATGAATAAAAGAAGATTATACACATTTTCGTTTCACCTCTGGTTAATAAATACAGAGAATGATATTAAATTCTGTGACATCAAAATTTTTTAAAACGTAAAAAAAAAAAAAAAANAAAATTTTTTAAAAAGTAAAAAAAAAAAAAAAAAAAAAATCAGTGAACGGTGACTTCAAAATTATGTCAAAATTTTCCAAAACTCAGGAGATGGCAACATTATCCATGAGTGGCTTATGTATTGGTCTCAGAAATTATCAACCTGCACAAAAGTAAACAGAGAAATTAAAGAAACTAACAAACGATTACAACACAGAAAAAAAACTACATATCTCGCAGTAGTAACGGTCACAAGGGGCAAGGATGGACCTACGACCCCCTAAATCTAGTGAAAAAAGAAATTCTTAGGTAAATTTATGTCTCCCCATAAATTTTTTTCCCACCTTAAAATTTCGTCCTAGATTTTTCACTGGCTCGCATGAATATTAAATTCAAATTTATGTCATATATAAAATGGAATCTTTGGTACTACATGGAATATGTATACTCTAAAGAGAAGTGGGCGAACGAAAATATGGGACAAAGTTTATTGAGAACGAGAATTTGTGAACTAAAATACATGTTCCATTTAAAATCCAGGATGAAATGGGAACAAAAATTTCCAAAAATAATTGACATTATGTTATTTAATGAGTAAAACTTAAAAAAAAAAAAACCATAACATATTGAATTTTAAATCAGTCAAAAATATTATCAAACAATCAAAATAAACCAGAATGACTTTTTAATTGATAAAACTATACATATTATGTATGGTTGTATATATATTTTTTCAAAAATATATAATTGTATAACATATATAATTATAAATATTGTCCCAAACACGACTTTGGGCATTCCCATCTAATTCCCTATCGGAAATTGAAAACTTGTCTCATATGAGAATGCATTCACATATGGGACGGAAATTTTGAAATGGAAACATGCGTAAAATATGGCCACGCCATAAAAATGCATAGAGAGATTGGGAGAGGAAAAACTAACCTTGAAGAGCAATCTCTTTGATGTTCTTGGGTGGTATAAAATGAGAGATATGAAACTATGTAAACAAAGTTACAACATCTCTATGATACCCTCTCACAATCAACATCCTTGGGACATTCTCCACCAACAAATCCAAATACTCCATGTAAAAATACGCCGGGTGGTTCAACGGAGGTGGCGGGAGACTAACCAGAACAACCGCAGCCATCCTCGAGTGACTAAGTATAGTCGTGTTCAGTTTCAGCATCGTGTATAAAAACTTCTCAACTTGTTGCTCATTTACAACCATCGGTTTCCCATTCGGTAACAACGGTGTCGAATCTTGGCTCTTGATTTCTCCCAAGTATTCCGAGATTCTTCTCTGTGCAGCGTAAAAAGCTTCTAATGAATCTTCTTGGTTGTTTCCTTCTGATTTTACGTCCCATGATTTCATTGTCACCACGATGACTTCGGCATGCATTCTGAGATCGTAGAGGAATTTCTTCACGTCAGTTTTTAGGGTCTCCGCGTCTGAATCCTCTTCGGCTATGCAGAAGAGTTGGATCTTGCAGCTTTCGAAGCTTTCTTTTGTTAGAAGAAGCTGTGAGAGAAGAAGCATAAGACCGCCATCTCGCACGATCCAGTACAAATCAATTGTACCGTACTGTCGTTGGTACTCGTTCGGCCATTCGTCTAGTCCTTTAATGATAACAACTGCTTTGTTGGCCGTTATGCAGTCGTTGATTATCCCAACAAATGTGGATGGAATCTCGGTAAGATTTTCCCGACGCCAGATCTCAGGGTACCTCATTACCACAATGTTGGGTTTGAGATTTCCGAGTCCCATCGTTTGGATGATCCCACGGAATCCTTCAGTCATGTTTGGGGCTACAACGATTTCGGCTACACCTTCACAATGTTTATACTCAATGTAGGTGGCTAGTTGTCTACAGGCCTCCTTTGCTTCTTCAGCACATTCATAGTAGTCTCCATCTAATATTGAGACAAAGATCGACATTCCACGGCCTTTTTTCTTCATAAAGTTAGCAAAATCGGCGAGCTTAGGGTGGCACGGAACATTTTCTGGGAGCTGTCCCCACGGTCTGCAGAAAACAAGGGGAATTGGATACCAGTTCTTCGGGTGCACTTGATTCGCTGCAATTAGGAGAAAAGACAGTACATAAGATAATGGCCCATCGGTGTAATGACACTTAGAGAGCGTATATTAAATAAACCGCCGGTTACGAGCTTATGTGGGGTACCTCCGAGTGACCTGAGACTACGAAGGGCTAACTGAAAATATGCACTCTTGAAACCATCGCCCCAGTCCCCGGCCTTTCCTTTTAGCCCGACATATTTGTATATAAGGCTTGCAAGTGCAATGGAAACCACAGTGAATGACCAAGAAATCAAGAACATGATCACTGCAGCAGTAGCAAAAATAAAAAGGAAAAGTCAAGAGTCTTTGCAATAATATACATCCATCTTCTGGTGAGTAAGGTACGCGAAGCGAGGTCAATTCGGGCAGCCCGCCCAACCTTACCGCAACTGTGCATTCATGGCCGTATCATTTTAAGCTCAAAAGTAATGTTGTTATTTGGATTAAGCGCATATGTGTCTGCGGGTTAGCTCAATAACCCATAAAAATTCAACCCCAAATGAAATTTTATTTTCTGCCTAAATCCAGACAAGAACATCTGACCGTTGCAATTTTCCATTGCTAGAACTCGTATATTTATGTTTATTTTTATGTATTTGACAAGAATTTTATTAATTTTAGCATATAAAAATGTATTTAGGAAAAAAATTTGTATTTTAGAATGAATTATTCATATTATTTATAAATATTGGGCTTTGGAAAAATAATTTGTCTAGCCCACTGACAGCCCTGCGGTCATGGCCCAATAATTTTCGTCCACAAGGCCACATGTGCTAACTAATAACAACCGCGTTGACAGCCCTAGCTACATGGTAGACATCAATTAGAATTTGTTTTATAGGATGGACTATGTAGGAAGACCAAACGAAAGACAATATCTCCATTGAGTATTTGATAATTCATACCTATGCAAAGTGAGGCACCAACAAAAGAAAGGCTCCAATGATGATATTTCCATCGTGGACGCCAACTTGGAGCATCGAGAAGATCGAGCAGGAAACAAGACAAGTTTACTCCCGAATAGCATAGAAGATAAAACATAGTCACAGTCGGTGAGATAAGATCCAGATTTCCGATAATAACACATCCAATGCAGATAAATGCGGTGAAAAGCGTTGCTACGTGAGGTTCACTTGTATCTGAAACTTTAAAATAATTCAAGATGGGGAGAATATCATCATTTGCTATAGCGGCAAGTAAACGTGGAGCTCCTGTCAAACTCTGGAGAGCAGCTCCTAAGGTAGAAAGGATGATTCCAATGTGAACAATGGCAGCGAACGGCCAAGCAATTGTGGCAGTAAGTAGCCTGCAATAGAGGAAAACTAATTGGTGCATGAATTAAAAAAGTTTAAGATGTCAACGAAGTGTTGAAGTGCTAAAAGAACAAGTCTCTGCAAGCAGCATCAGATAAATATATTCTGACATATAAACTAAGAAGAGTACAATAGAGCTGTCAAATGGGCGGTTGGGCGCCTACGCGGATATGTTGAAGCCCATGTGGGCTTGCGGTCTGAAAACGCCATGACCGCACTGCACATAAAAGCGGTGACTAGGGGCTCGATAAAGTGAAAAAAAAATTTTTGGAGATGGACTAACGGGCGGAGTTGGACTATTGGGCAGACTGCGACTAAAGGGCTAAAAGGCGGACTGCGACTAACCGACCAATGGGCAAACTGGGCTAACAATCATATTTTGGCAGTTGGGTTAACAAGAATATTTTGGCAGTTGGGCCAACGGTAGGTAAGAAAGTTATGGGCTAAAACCGTATAACCGTGGGCGCCAGCCTGCATAACCAAACATCCGCTTTTAATTTGAGTTTAAATGTATGTGACCATATCCGCATTATAGCAGGGCGCGTTGAGCGTAGCCCGCGGGTGGCTCGCTCATTTGACAACTCTAGAGTACACCTTTTGCATGTCCCTAGTAGTTTTGCGTCGTATATTCAGAACATGAAGCAATTTTTAGTTTCTTCTAAGTTTAACCATGGTGTAGACAAGAAAATGCAAGTGATAAGTGGAGTTTTCCTTACCTATCAGCCAAAAGTTTGTCACGGGTCGCGACAGATCCAAAAAACAACACAGAGATGAAATACAGTAAAGTGGTAGCCAGAGTGGCAGCCAACGTTCCAACAGGAATTGATTTTTGTGTGTCTTTCAGTGAAGCTGATCGATTTGAACCGGCCATAATTCCTGTTACAGCAGGGAAAAATAGACCCACCAATTCACTGAAAAAATAAAACCAAAGAGAAGGGCAAATAAATGTCAGAGTAAAAACTGAACAGATAAAATTATTTACTAGCATAGGCAACAAAATTTCTGGAAGTTACTCACTTAAAAGTCCAGTACGTGCCTCCCATTGGATCAGGAATTCCCGCATTATTTGTCATTTGATAAGCAGAACTCCAGTTATCTGTAAAACTTTTTAAACGCAAGCCCGTGATTCCCTCTGTTCAGATCATAACAAGGGAACAAAACGACGTGTTAAAAAATTGTGGGAAACTAAACTCCCATGTATATTTCCAACAAACTCGAGAAACGGCTTACTGTCAGGATAATCGGTCTTTGCCAAAAACATCCCGATGAATATGCAGAAGATGGAGAGCAAAACGGGTACAAGGAAAGCAGGTGCAACCCGATTGATCATCTTCACACCGCCAAACACAATGAAGCACAGAAGGATAGTCACAACAATTCCATAAATCTGCAAGTCACGTGAGTTTGGGACTTGTATTGCTTCAGCAGCTGCTGTTCCATTAACCTTTGTGATAGTTTCTGCCATTAGAGAAATGAAAGGCAGCTAAATGACTAAATGAGACTTATAGGCTATAGGATATGTCCTCAGGAGGAGTAAGTAAGCTTTTTGGCTAAATATAGGGACTCCGATATATTCATACCCAAATGCACAATCGCATACCCGAATTCTAAATGGTACATAACAATACCAGAAGATTAAATTTAGTTTTTTATCAAACCTAAACTCGCAATACTTTGTAAGAACCTTCATAAATTTAGTTTTTCAGGTTTTAATGTACAACTTTTCAGGTACTTATATGCCAAATTTTCAGACTTTATGAAGGTTTTTAGAAAGAATCATGAGTTGAGGTATGATATGAAACCAAATTTTATCTTTGGGTATTGATAAATACCCATTTAAAGTTCGGGTATGCGATTACGCACTTGCAAAAGTTCAGGTATGAATATAGCGGCGTCCCATTAAATATAACTCAGAAGTTGGTAGTCAATAATATAGTTCATGCAAATCCTTGATTGCACGCTTTGCCACTTCCAACAAATTGATGAAACAAGTCTCTGAATTCAAGACTAAAATGATAAAGTTCTAGATTTTCTTGTAACCCATTGCTTTGGTTTACAGCTCTAAAGTCTTACAAGTTCTACAGAAATACCTCTAAAAATCCCGGCAACAGGAAAAGCTTTTAGAAAAGTCTCTACAGCACCCAAAACGTACCTACAATGATAGGGAGGAAAGCAGATAAAGTTAGTGATTATAATCACTTGGTGACCTTGGATAACTAAACAGAGAGTTTCCAACATAAAGCAATCAAGCTTAAGGATTTTTCCAAGAGAGTTTCCTTGAAAGGATCCAGGATTTACACTTACATAGCTCCAGCAACAGCATTGCCAAGGAAGAAGCATAAACCTATGCTAACCCCAACTTCCGGACCTAGAGCGCGACCAATGAGGTAATATGGTCCTCCACCCTGGATATCATGCAAAAGGTATTTCAGAATAATACTTGATATCCTAACTATTTTTCAATCAGAACAAAAAAGAGAAAAGTGATAGGGGTGCCAACTACGGACCAAAGACCCAACGGACGGAAGGATATCTTTACTATGGTTACAAATATTTATGCAAAGAAAAAGTTGGGTAATATAACAGAAAACAGAATTACCTTCATTGCGCCATTTGTTGCAATAGCACTCAATGATATTGTCGTCAAGAATGTACATAGGCCACAGAGAAATACCAATACTAGGCCTTGCCCGATACCAGCCATGCCAACAATCCTGAAAATTGAACAGATTAAAACAGGCCATGATAAATTTGCTATCTGTTGTGCAACATCTTGGGACTTTGCAGTCTTACCATGAGAAACGGATATAGTATATAATCCCTAATATGTTTTGCAAGCAGGGAACAAAAACTCCCATCATTGTACCCATCTTGACAGCAGAAGGCTGCAAACAGATGCATAAAAGCAACATAGTGAAAACTATATGCAGCAAAGAAAAACCTTAATTTTGCATGCACCATAATGGACAGCCGGAGTCAATAACAGAACAATGAAAGAAATTCTCAGACGAAGTAAAACCATATAATCAGCGTGAAACAATGATTACCAAACAGAAAGCAGTAAAACAATCAGAAAAAAGAAGGCGGTCTTTGCAATGTAATAGGTCATACTTCAGTACGAAAAATGTTCAACCATCTTAAGTTCAGAACTATTTATAAACGTTCACAAACAAATAAGAAAAGAAAACTGGAGGGGATAACGGTTAATTCTAGAGCATGACACTTGAACCATTGGCGTGCCACTGCATCGTCAGTGTTAGAGAGGTAGTAAGTTTTATTTCACTAATGTTCCCAATCATACCTCATAAACCTCTCTAGACTAAGCCTGATATAGAGAAAACAGAGAGAAGTCCTTGACCGTAATAGCCTGGTAGAAATATCAATTTTATGATTTACAAAGCATTGAGAAGCTAATGGGAATAGGAAGATACATTTGGTTGCCCTTGTGCGATGGAGATATCCTCTCCATCTCTAGGGCTAGATGGTGTCGAACTTTGCTCCGCTGTCATACTGAAAAGAGATAATCATTACATTACCACATGTATAATCAAGAGAATGTGTTTCCAAAGCAAATTACATATATTCTGTGCAGGAAAAAATCGAAAATGGAAAAACAACAACTTTCATTGTAAAGCGTAAAGGTAAAAGATGCATTTACACATTAGGAGGATGAAAGTTCTGTACTATTTATATATAAGTAAAAAATAAACAAATACTACTATCAGGTTATAGAATGCACATCGATGTTAATATAGAACCATGAATTCTATACATAGTCAATGGAAACAATAGACCAGGTTCAAACAAGCAGGAAACTTCTATTGAGTATGTTATACTCCCTCCATATTTTAATAAGTGACGTTTTAGCTATTTTCACAATTATTAATATGAAAATTTATAAACCAGGTCATCCCTGTTAATAATTTCTCTTAAATAATCATTATGACTATTTTTAAAACTTTTTAGTTGTATTTTTTTGGTCTACTAAAAAAAAGTAATGATTACTCTCAAATCTCAATCAATGAGAAGGTAAAATTAGAAAAAAACAACACTTTTTAGCTAAAACATCACGTGTTTATTTACAAGTTTACTTTCTAAAACGTCACTTAAAAAATACGGAGAGAGTACCATTAATTCAGTTCAAACGAAACCAGGGTGATTAACAAAAGCAATAAATGGAAGCCAAGAGATATTCTAACTACCACTTCATGTAGTTAATGGACGTCATCTCATCTTTCTAATGTAAACTTCCAAATGTAAATAACAATTAAGATCGCATGTACCTCTTTAAACCAAGAATGTTCACAAGAGAATCGAAACCAAATAATTCCAAATTGGATTCCTTCCGATGGCCATTGACTCCATCTCCTGGTCTTGGCCCTTCTCTCACATCTCCTGGTGCAACTACTTTGATGTTCCTGTCAAAAAACCAACAAATGTGAGATACTCATGATGAAAAGCCAGAAACATTAAATATTCATTTCCAGGGAAGAATTTGGAATAAACAATATTTTATACTATAAGATCAGCTTCAAGGATTCTCTTTACAAGCAGCAAGCCTTTAAGAAAGCAACCAAAAAAATAAATTCTCTTTTAAGACTTATGCAATCCATCTACCAATGTGACCATCTTCAGTAGGGCGGACGGATCCCGAATGCGATTTTTAAAAAGGCATGTGGGCTAAATGGGCGGTCATTACAATGGTCAAGCGAGCTTGGGGACTAATTTTTTGCGCCCACTACCACACAACGCGGATAAGAAATGACCGCAGGCAATAAACTTTTTTTCGTAAAACCTATTTATTAAAATATAAGCAGGATTCATTCAAATATGCATATTGTTTTGCCAAATACATTTTTATAAGGTAAAATATATATATTTCTTGTCAAATACATCAATATAAACAAAAGAAAAATAGACAAGTTTGGGCAATGAAATTATTGGAATCGAGAGATGTTCTTATTTGAGTTAGATGCATAATGAGTTAATGCGCTAATCACTGAGGCCCCACGGGCCCACCACAAAAGAAAACCATGGACAAAAGTGGGCTAGATACAATAGACCGTATTTGTTTTGGGCTAAAAATGTTTCATTCATGACCGCCCGTGGCAATATGGGTTGAGGTAAGCCAGCTGGTGGCACGTCCGAATCAACAGCCCTAATCTTCAGCCACAACTGGTGAATGAAGCAAATGTAATAAAAAAAAAAAAAAANAAAAAAAGTAAAAAAAAAAAAAAAAAAAAAAAAAAATGTAAAGAGAATCTTATTAAGCAAACGTCACTTTCAACATCAATTGTAGGAGAATCTTATGAGAGCTCAGAATCATACTAACGAAACCAAATTGCATTCCCTTTCTACTCATCAGTTACACAAAAATCTTCATCAATGAAAATATTCAGAAACCAAATTAAAAATCACTGAAGTTTCCAAAATCAAATGACGAAATTTGAGAAATTACTTGAGGGTGGAAGAGGAATGAGATCCAGGATCCACGGAGGACATCTCGATAACCGCCCTATCGTGCGCAACCACCGGCCTGTATTTTCCTCCGCCGCGACGCGGTCCTGACTGAAATTCCTCTTCAGCGTTACCGTCGGCTTCTTCAATGTCGCCGCGATCCATTTCTACCGCAGAATCTGGGAAGATATCTCACAGCGGATTCAGAGATCGGAGAGTTTGAAATGTGAGGAGAATTGAGATCGGGAAAAGATGAAATTCATATTTCGTGAAAAATCAAATTATTATAAAAACGGAGTGTGTAAATTTATAAGAAATTAAAACCGACAAAAAAAAAAAACAAATTTAACGTTTCGCAATAACATAGGATAATATTAAATTGAAATTTTTTATTTTATCGAAACAAATATTCAATTTAAACAAGTTTGAACTATAAAATAAATACAAAATCTGAGAAAAAACCAAAATTATCTTCCAATTAAAAAAATTGTAAAATAAACATTTTAACGTTTCACATAACATAGGATATATTAAATTGAAATTTTTTTTCTTTTTTTTTTTGTCTTCGGAAAAAAATATTCAATTTAAGTTTGAGCTATAAAATAAATACAAAATCTGAGAAAAGTAAAAAAAAAACAAAATAATCTTCTAATTAAAAAAAGTTGTAAAATAAACATTTTAAGTTTGTGAAAAAAATTTGTTTAATTCATAAACTCTACTTTGTTTACAGAAAAAGTACACATATTTATTTCGTTCTAAAAATCTTAATTTTACAACATGAGAATTGATGGATGTTATTCGAACATAGACGCTGTGACTAATTACTATGAAGATATTGAACTATTAAAACCCGTTGGGACGAATTTAGTTGAAATCCGAAAATATCCTTGGCCTATATTTCCCTCTAATTAGAATTAGAACCTTAATTTTATTTTTCTTACGTTTTTTATTATTCTTCTCTCTGTATCTTATTGTAAAATTGAAAACTAGCAAATGGACAAGATGTGCAAGCTCCGACTCAAGCGCTATCCATCGAGTAGCTTTTATCCAAACTCGGCTCAGGTTTGTTTTTGCGGAAGGACAACGAGAGTTTTTCAAGTCATGGATTGATGACAATCTTACCCACCCATACTATAGTTCGAATCTTTGCTTGGGAGTAACCATAACCTTTACAGGTACAGTAAAATGCTGACTCCGGATCTGGGAAGAATATGGCTCAAGGCTTGAACCTTCCGGTTCTACAAGAGAAAGAAAAAAATTTGAGATAAAGATTTCTAATATGTGAAATTCATTGATTTTGTACGTTGGTAGATGAAGAAAAAACATGTGAATTGCATATGATTTCGTTTAGACTTTTTAAATTGGTGTGTTAGCAAATGAATCGATTTTGTTTGTTTTGATTTTTTATTTATTTATTTTATCTTCATAATAATCATAATGTTGTTTTTATTTATATTTATACTCTTAAAAAAATTAATGTCGTTAATTTTATGTTAGTTGAAAAATCTTTTTTATATTTTGCATAAATCAAAATTTGCATTTTTCTTTTTTTTTCTTTATTAAAATCTAAAACAAATACTGTTTTTTCGTAAGTTTCAAAAGAAAACAACACATCTATGAACTATTAAAGCGAATGTAATGCCACACAAATATTATAAACATAAAAAGATTTGCAAGAACTAAAGAAAGTTTTTGGCCAAGACTAGTAATTTCTTTTTGTTAGGGATGAAAACAAGTTAAATATTTTTTTCATAATTTTTTCACAAACAGGATCGACCTTGAGTAGAGTTACCCCAAAACATTGGCATCAGGTCCGAAATATAAAAAATAAATTACATTAGATTTTATAAACCATTTTTTTATAAAAAAAAAATTTCATGTGGCTGCTAAATTATATATTTGTCTGTGGCCCAAATAACTTTTAAGAATTTCAGGGCTGGTCCTGCTCACAAATGACTCGGATCATGATGATGATAAAAAAAATTATATATTTACTACTTATTAAAATGGTATATTAGATTGGATATAAACATTTGCTAAACATATAAAATTAATTTTATTACCAAACATCTTTAAATTACTTAATTATAACAAATTAAATACAGAAAAACGAAAAAACAAATTGTACAACTAATTTGCTACAATTTTAGGACCGATATCCAAATTTAAGGAATTAAAAAAAATATTAAACAAAATATTAACTGATTTAAATAAACAAACCAAAATTATTTTAATTTCCTAAGAAAAATCTACAATCTACTGCTTATTAGACGAATACTTCAAAAATACACAATATTAAATGAAAATATTAATCATTTTTAATTAAAGTTGTCTATTAAAAGATAGTCTAATAATAAATTAACGATTTCCCAACAAAACCGGAATAATATTTTCATATCAAAACCACAAAAATGATATTTTTTCGTCAAAATCACAAAATAATATTTTTCCGCCAAAGCCGCCAAATAATATTTTTCTACCAAAAATTCAAAAAAAAATATTTTTCCACCAAAATACCGGAATAATATTTTCCCGCCAAAATTACGGATTAGTAATTTCCACCGAAAGCGCAAAAAAAATCAAGCTAAAATCGCAAAATAATATGTTTCCACCAAAACCATAGAATAATAATTTCAATGACATTTTCTGTAATATAATAGATAGATAAATGTTTTTTTTCAAAAATGGTATCTCTTTTAATATATACATAGATAATATATACTTCACAATGAAAAGATTTCGAAATATTTCATAAGAATCCTAAAAAATTTCTGAAATTTTTTAAATGTTTATGAAGATATTCAAAGATATTCATAGATTTTTGAAGATATTTCAGAATCATTCATCATATTCTTCTTTATTCGATTTGATTTTGTATTTGTTATATTTCTTTATTTTGCTGATTTCAAACCTCTATATAAGAGTTTCTTCTCCTTTGTAAAATCCACAAATGATGAAATTATATTGAAGTATTTTTAATTAAATTATATTAAATAAAATTCTTGGTGTTTATATGATTTGTCTTTTTTATAATTATTTTGGTTTTTTTATAGTAAAATTTAATTGAAATTTAATTAATTTTTTAGATTTTTTTTGTTGTATATATCTATTTTCTTTTTTTTTATTATAATTTAATTGAATTTTTTTTCATTTTTATAAATATTTTTTTGTATTATAAATATTTTTTTCATTTTTATAATAAAAATTGTTATATATATATATATATATTTAAATTTATAATACTTTTATCTATGAATTTTTTTTTCTTTCATTTTTTCTTTAATGGATTTTTATTTGTTAATTTAGGATTATTTTTTTAATTTTTTTTTGTCAACAATACAATTGTTTAAATAATTTCTCTTCAACTAGAACTAGAGAGACCAGAGTTCGAACCATGATCATGGTGTAAAAGCACGGAGATTGCTACCATTATGCTACTTATCTTCCACAAAATTCATGGACAGGCGTGTAAATTTCTTTTAATTAAACACGTGTAGTATTTTTTCCTAAAAAAAAAAATTATTTATTGTTTTTATTAAATTTTATTTCAATGGTGTTACTTAATTAGTTTTCTATTTTTAGTTAATTTTCAATGATATAAATTGTAATTTTTTTTGTTATATAAAGTTTTTCTCCTAAAAATGTGATTTAATAAATAGTATATATATATATATTATATAAAAATGTTAGGTTATTATAAAGAGATGAACCAAGCAAATCGATAGAAAAACAGCTTGCATCTTCAACCTTCGCCACCTCCATGAAACCCTTTTGGGGAGTAAGTTAAAGGGGTAATGAAACTGAACGACATTGGTGGTTAGGTTTAGAATAATTAAAGCTCTCTTTGATGTGCTTTTTTATGGAAGAAGGAGAGGTGTAAACGACAAAATCATTATTAGAAGATAAATCTTACAATACCTTCAACTCTTTTTTTTTATAACCAAATTTATTTATTTATTAAAATAAGTCATTTAAAAAAAAATCTTATAAAAATAAAATAATTACAAGTTATGCTCTTGAGAATATATTAAAAGTAGAAAACTCATTAAGAGTATAATTGTAATAAAAATTATTTATAATAAAAAATAAAAAAATTTTATAATACAAAAAAATATTTATAAAAAAATAACATAAAATATTTAAAAAACTAGGGCTGGAAAGATATAAAAACGGTTCCTCAAAACACAAAAGTAACCGATATTTGGTATAAATTGTGTCATGCTTTAAATTTATTAGAAAACCAAGTAAAAATAAAACATTAGTAAAGAATAAGTAAAATATTAGCAAAATTTAAGTAAACTACTGTAAAACATTAGTAAAATCAACTTCTAAAAAAATCAAAACTCAATTAATGCTCGACAAAAGTTAAACCGTACTTGAAGGCATTTGATAGCGGAAAATCACATTCAAATACTATATATCTATCTACTTTATTACATATTAATTGAGAAACCAACTTAGGATACAAGATTTTTTTACGTGTGATATTACATTTTTTGTCCATTACATTAATCTCAATATATCAATCAACCTTAAATATTTAAGTTGACTAAATGACATCAGATTTAATTAATGTAGATAAACAATAAGTAATATCTACAAAAAAATAATTTATTATGTTATTAAAAAAAATGTGTTCGAAAGTCTAGGAAAAAAAATAATTTTTAACAAATATTTATTATCTTTTTTTGGGTAAAATAATAAAAAGATTATTTGCTAGAAGATAAGATGATCGAGTCTCCTTTGCACTTCCTAAGAAATAAAACAGTTACATCTAATTACATCCCACGATTGTAGTATTAATTTTCTTTTCAACTTCCTAAGAAAATAAAATAGTTCCTTCACACGATTATTTTATTAGTCTGCTCAATATGTTTATACGTTTTTTTAAACCGTGAGATGTATTTTATGTAGCTCTTAAATTATTGAATTTATTTTAAAACGTGTAATCCTTCAAATCCATGATTGGCTGTAGAATTAGATCGGTGTCAAGAATTGGTTTGCGTCGAGCACGGGCCGCACGGCATCGACACAAGCGACTGTTGGAGATATTGGAGACTCAGATCTGCAGCTTCAGCGCCTCAATGTTTTCTACAAATATCAACGCAACGCCTTCGATGATTATCATTGTGGTAATAAATTTACAATAATAAAAGAATATAACAAAAACCAATTCTTTCAATATTTTGAATTAACATTTTCATTTTCTTAAGGGACAAGCAATGTCTCAAAATCCTTAAAAAGATTTACTCGGTTTGGTTTATTCTGAAGATTCAGGATCAAACGATTATACATTTTTGGGTAATTTTAGATTCTATCTAATCTTCTTTATGGATTATCATTTTCATCAAATCGAACTTTTTTTTTTGTCTATGTAATATGGCCAATCACGAAAGTAAATGGTTTATATAGTTTACTTTGCTTATACATAAATGAGTTATTTCATATTTATGAATATTAGGAGATGGAGATTTGAGTCAAAAGTGAATCTGACGGAGAGAAACAGTCTCAATCAATAAAGAAACATATTGATAGTAAGCAAATAATTTTCTTCTAGCTATACTTATGTTACATCTCTTATGTGTATGAAAAACAATACTTTTTGCGTAGTTTTCATTGTTTTCTGTTCTCAAACATTTCTTTGGCCAATTAAGAGAATATATTTAAAAAAAAAAGGACGAAAATTGATTTTTTTTTTTTTTTTGGTTCAGTCTCAATTTACTATACAACAATACATGATCCGAAATAACAAGTTGGTAGACGTGAAGAGGCAAAATGTGATATAAAAAGAAAGCAGTTTTTACATTCGACAACAAAAACCAACAAAACAGGTTGTAAATTGCTTTATATAAATTATTTATTTTTGAGAGAGCTTAAATATTTTATATATAAATAAAAAATATTAATCCCGCGCATGACGCGGGAGTTCATCTAATATATCTATATATAATAACAGAAAATATGCATTGCTAGAACAATGAGAAACTTGCTCAAAAATATATTTTAGTTAATACATGCATTCTTACAAGTTACAACATTAATATTAATTATTCATTAAACATGTGGTCATAACCGTTCTATATTAATTTACTTGAACAAAGAAAAAAATGACAATGACAATATTAATCTAAAATCAATCTCCAGGTATTTTTTTCATCTTTCGAAATTATTATTTTTTGTTTAATTTGTTTCAATATCAATTTTCACATATTTCCATCTTTGATTTGATAATTATTTTAAATAATCACATTGTAATTTCTGTTAAAAATAATAGAAATCAATTATATAAAATACATCTAATATTTTACTTTTTTTTTAATTTGTATCCGCGCATCGCGCGGGAAACTATCTAGATATTATTTTGGAGGAGTGAAATTTTTTTATTTATAGTGTAGAGATTACAGAAAAGATATTTATAATGAATAAAAACTGAAACATTTTGCAAGAAAGGTAATTATTTTAGGGGTTGACTTCATATTATCCCCCTAACTATAGTGCGTAAACGTGGAAATTCATAAACTCTTGAACTCATCAATAAACGACATATACTTTCAATTTCATCACAAAAACACATGTACTTTTGGTGCTTTGTAAAATTAACAATTCCTAATTAAACATAATTTAACATTAACATTTATTTCAATTTGGTTTAAATTTTCCTCAAAATCAGACTTCATCTTCTCTAGTGATCTCTTGATTTCAAAATCTTTTTCTAAATTTAAATTTTTCTTTCACGAGTGTGTATCTTTTCATCAAACTAGATTAATT
>OVAW01000345.1:0-16443 GCA_900406365.1 Heliophila coronopifolia | reverse complement strand
TTTTATGTAAAAGTTTTGTGTTTTAATATATAGTAGATATTAGTTCGACCGACAAATAAAAATAATTATTATGGAAGATACGGTAAGGTGTTACAAAATTATTTTTTTTAAATTGATTAGAATAATTATTTCGACCTACATTTGAAAATAATAATTTAGCGTGTTATGACTAGTAAATATTAAATACCAAGCTGAAACAAAAAATATCGAGAAATAATTATACATGACAAAAACCAGTAAAAAATAGGAAAATGACTAATAAATTATTTATCTATAGGTTTTGTTTGTTGGATGCTGCATTTGGATGTTGTTTTCCAACGCTTTTATTTCGATTTTGCTTCTAGATATAATATTTTGATGATGCATTCATATGTAATTGGTTTCTGTATTTGATTTATGTATCAAAAAATTGAATTTGGATGTTACTACGATGTTTTTGCAAGTGCATCTAAATATGACAAATTATTAAAAAAGACAAAACTTTATATAAATGATAATTTAATTATAAAAACTATTTTTAAATAATAATAAAATCAAATTAATACTTATTTTTCTACTAAAACCGTAAAATTATAATTTTTCGCCAAAACTCACAAAATCATAATAATTTAAGAGTAAATATTTGTCCATTTAAAAATAATAATTTAGTGTTATAACTAGATATTAAATACCAATTGGAAGCAAAAGTAGAGAAATAAATAATTATACCTGGCAAAAAGCAGTAAAAGTATACGGAAAATGAGTATTAAATTCTCTAGTTATAATACTGTTTTTTTTTTTTTTAATTTCGTAGATATGAATTTATTGAAAATAGGATTTATTCAAAAAGTAGTAATTTTCAAGATATGTCTCTGTCACAATTGATTTGACAACGTGTACATTTAATTAAAATATAGTAAAAAAAGTAAAGCATAACATTTACAATAATTAATACTTAAAGTAAAGTAATGTCTCTGTCGCGTTCGAAGACTCTATCTCCGGCACGTCCAACAACTCTTTATTCTCAAATATCTTTATCGCGACACGTGTCATCTAAACTATTTGTTTTTTGTGGTGTCATCGTATTTTCTCCAATATTATTTAAATTCCAACAATTGTTGAAAATAATGTAATCCCACAATTTTCTAAAATATAATATACTCTTTTTTTTTTACACGACGTTTTCAAAATCTCACACATATTAAAAAAAAATACTACAATTGCAATGCAAGTTTAATTTCGTTATCATAAATATATTTAATAAAATTATAAATTTAATTTAAAAAATAAATAATTAAAAATATAATAAGAAACTTTAAGCTAATTGTGTATAGAAAATTAAAAACATCATCTATTAAAAAATAAATTTATTTTCTAAAACATCAAATAATAAAAAACGAAGAAAATACGGTTTAAAAAAATCGATTGTGCAAAATTTTTCCTAAATATGACAAATTTTACAATTTTTTTATAAAATTACTAATTGATCGTGTATAATATTGTTATGTTTCAAATCATTTAGATATATAACATAAAACAAACACAATTAAGAGCTGATCTATAATTGTTTTCAACTAGATGCAAGAAATAAAAGAAAATATGTATTAATTAACAATAAACATCATATCTCTTAAAAATGTTTTATAAAGAATGCATTCTATTTCTTTTTTTTTTTTGGCCAAGAGCACCCAATTTCACTTATGCTTTAATATTCACGAATCACGAGTGACAAAAATATTTCATAACCAAATAAATTTTTTAGAATCGATTAGAAAGGGATAGGTGACAAAAAGAAGAAGAAATGATTAAAAAGGAAATAGTCAGATGACTAAAGAAAACAAAAATAAGTCTTTGCTTCTTTTAAATTAAAAGGAAAATAAAAAATTGAATTTACAAAAATCAATGTAAAAAATTAATTATCTAATACTTTCTCTGATTAAAATGATATATATTTTTTTAAAGTCATTTCTAGAGATGGGAAAAATAATCAAATCTGAAAAAATTAAACCGATCCGAGTTATATTTTTTGTTAGGATATATATATATACCAAAATATTCGAATGTTTAAATTTTCAATAAAAATTGAATATTAGTTCAAGTTGGATATTATACAAAAACAAAAATTATACCCAAACTAACCAAAATATAATATATTCACTCTATTTCTAAATGACATATTTTTAAAAAATTTCACACATTAAATAACAATACAGTTACATATTTAACATTCATTATTTGTTTTAAAAAATATATTAAATGACCACTAAATATATAAAAAATGTATTTAAAAAAAGATAAAGTGAATTATGCATAGAAATTTGAAAAAATCAATTTTTTAATCATAATTTTTTTTATCTAAAACATCCAGCTTTATTTAATAATCTTAATTATTATAATACTTTAATTATAATATTACTAATAGTGGAGGATATTTAAAAATTAAAAAATTTTAAATTTGTTTAAAGCTAAATTGCTTAAAGTAATTGGATTTGCTTTTTTGATATTTACTATTTATATATCGAATCTGAAACTATTTACGACTCATAACTCTCTGATTTAAAATTATAAATTTATGCTAAAGCAAGGATTAAATTAGCTGGAAACAACTTATTAATTATTGGATTATTAGAAAAAAAAACTTTTATAAATTCTGTGAAAGCTGATGAATGATTCGGTGGAGATTATAACCGCGTCAAGCGTTGTTATCAAATCAAATCGTGTTCTTAACGTGACCACATTGTTTCTCTCTCACACATTCGAGATTAAAAAACATTAATCAGTGAAACTAAAAAAACACAAAACAAAACACAGTATGTTGTGTTCCAGATCTAGAAGAGGCTTTGTACTTCTGGGTTTTGTTTTTGCCTTTCTTCTCTTCGCCACTGTAACTTCGATTCCTGGTAAATATTGTTTTTTTTTTTAATTGTAAAGTTTTGACCTTTAAGTTTGTGAAAACTCAAGTTTGATTTGTTTTCAAAGCAGAAAAAGAAGAAGAATGGAGGACGAGTGTGATAAAAGAAAGAGTTTTAGCAGATGAAAGTGGTGAAAACTCATCTTTGATTTTGGCTGCAATAAGGACCAAAAGAAAAGATCCTGCTGAGAATTTCAAGTTTTACTATGGTGGATGGAATATAAGCAATTCTCATTATTGGACTGTGAGTCTTCATTTCTGTAATCTAATTTCTTAAATATTTGATTTAGGGTTTCTAAATTCCTAAATTTTGATTAAAGTTTTGGTCTTTAGACTCAAAACCCTAGTCTGATTTTTTAAAGATGGAAAAATTGGATTGGAGTTCATTTATAGTTTTCCAGATTAAATCAATTTCTGGTTAGATCATTGGTGTCAATTGGGACCCAACCGCTGCAGGCTAATGGGCAGGGTAAGATGAAGTCTATGCTAGCTTGAGGTTAAAAATCTTTCATGACCATGACCATGACCGCACCGCGTGGGAATACGGTGACTGCGGCTTGTCCACGGGCTGGCCAAATTTTTTTTTTAAACTTTTTAATGATTAATGATTCATTAAAGATGTACGGGCGGGTTGTTAAGGACTTACAGGCGTCGGACGTACCGTAGCTGTGTGGGCTGCAGTTCATGGTCTCTTAGACTATATGCGGGATATTAGGGTTGATGCGGGATATATGGGTTAAACAGCGGACACCCACCCGCTTAGCCTCAGTCAATATGGACGACAACATCTATAGCCCGCGGTTAATATGGGCGTAAACGTTTGTGACCACGACCGCCTTGATGCAGTGCAGGTTGGGCCTAGACCGTTTGCAGCCGTCCATTTGACAGCTGTAGTTATATGGATGAAAAATGTTTGAAACTTGTGAAATGTTTATCCTTATGAAGAATCTTGAACTTTTTGAAGGATATTTGTGAGCACTCTTTCTAATTCTTTGTTTTTTAATGTGCAGTCTGTGGCTTTTACAGCGGTACCTTTCTTTGTTATAGCAGGAGTCTGGTTCGTGGTCTTTGGGCTGTCCTTGTGTCTGATTTGCCTTTGTTATTGCTGTTGTGCCCATCAACCTTATGGCTATTCCCGGATTGCTTATGCTCTTTCCCTTATCCTCCTCATATCGTTCACAATCGCCGCAATGTAAATGCCACTCTCCCTTGTAGCAATTCTTCTACTGTCATCTAACTTTAACAATATGCAAGATAAACTTCGATTTTCTATTTAAAGAAACTGTAAAATAAGTTTTTAACTTTTAAAATTCAGCAAAGTGAACCTTGATTCTATTTTTTACTTCATTATAGACGCAAATAATAACAACTTTGTGACGGTTAAGTAACTATAAGAAGCTAAAAGAGAAATATGAAAAAGAAACATTGTTTAAGTTATGTTTATAATGTTGTAAATTTTAGCATTAAAGTTCACTTTGCTAGTTTTGTTTTTTCAAAAACACTGGAGGTTTATTTTGCAATTTCATTAGACCAAGGATTATCTTGCATTTTTTTTTAATTTGAAGTGTTTTTTTTTCGCTTCTTAACATCCTGTGTATTGGTATTCCAGTGTGGGATGTGTTTTCCTTTACACGGGTCAAGGGAAATTTCATTCAAGCACAACCAGTACTTTGGACTATGTAGTGAGTCAAGCAAATCTCACTTCCGAAAACCTCAGAAATGTGTCAGATTATCTCAGTGCAGCTAAAAAGGTAGATGTACAATCCATTGTTCTGCCAACAGATGTTCTTTCGAGCATCGACAACATTCAGGGAAAGATTAACTCTTCTGCAACTACACTTTCTGTCAAAACAATGGATAATCAAGGCAAAATTCAAGATGTCTTGAACAACATGTAAAAATCCAGATTTATATTGTTAATTTTTCATTTTTTTTCATATTTTTTTTTGTTTATTATTTCTTTCTATTTGTTGCAGGAGACTTGCGCTCATCATCATCGCTGCTGTGATGCTTTTTCTTGCATTTATCGGATTTTGTAAGTTGTATGGTTATATACATAGCAAATTCAAGACCCTTTCAAAATATTTGGGCCCTAATTTAACTATATATTATGGTAGAATGGATTTTTTTTTTATATATATTTAAAATTTTCTTAGAAAAATTATATTCGACTCGAGACCTGTTCGATCGTTCCATTTGCACGTGCTAAAAGTAGGGGTGTGTGAACGGAAAATCCAGAAACTAAAATACTTGTCATATTTTGTCCCGTTTAAAGTTCGGGACGGGAATGGGAAATCCCAAAATTTATTGACTTTGTTATATTTGTCCCAAACGAGAATGCATTCCCATTTGGGGCGAGAAATTTGGGACAGGAAACGGGTCAGGATGAGACGGGACGGGAAATGTGTCCACCCCTAGCTAAAAGATAGCCAATTATTTAGGGATTATTATTGATTATTACTTGCAGTACTTGACTTGCTGATTAATTTTCATTGTGATTCCATACAGTACTCTCTATCTTTGGATTTCAGTGCCTCGTGTATACGTAAGTAAACTCTCACTCTTGTGCAAGCCCGGCCTTGGGCAGAAACTCATAAAATAAGGACATTTTACACTAAATTATGAACATCGGTTTTTTTTTATAGTAAAACTTGTTTCGCAACAATTTTGGAGCTCGTCACTATATTTGTTGAAATTTAAATTTATTCATTAAGAAACTTACGCATTATCAAACGCAAACACTTAAATTAATGATTATGATGTCTCGAAAAAGTCGCGGAGAGACACGAATACATGTCGATTAAACCCGAAGAAGTGGCAATTGTTGTCCATTAACAATTTACGAATCCTTAACTTTAGTATTTGCCGCTTGTTTCAGTTTAATCCTCGGATATTCGGATTTCTCCACCGCTTTTCTAAAATTCCAAATCATTAATTAAATCATCTGCGTTTCGTAATGTGTAATTAAGCTTATTAATAAAGTATATGTAGTGTAGTGAACAAATTAAAACTTCAATAAGTACATTAATGAACTCCAAAATTGGTCTAAAACGAGCTTAGGAACATATTAACCCATTTTTATAAAACATTTATGGCCCCAATAGTAGTTTTGTGAAAGGCCTGCGGGCTGGATGGAGTAACTCAGGCGGGCTTGCAGTTAAAAATGTCCATGACCGCACCGTGTAGATAAACATTTACCGTGGATTTGACAGTAAGCTTGACTGCAATCCGCATAAAAGAGGTGACTACAGCCTGGACCACAATTGTCTGAAAAACATTTTTTTTTAATTTGTTTTTGTCAGTTAAAATACCCAAAATAATGGGTCTTGTGGTTCCGGCGGGCCTTGTGGTTTGGGTGGGTGTATCTTTTTGGTAAGTGTAGCTTATGGACAGATATGGGCTTACACCCGCATATCCCGCAAACAAATATGGGCTTACACCCAAACGCCCACCTATAACCATATCTAGACCGTAGCCCGCGGGCAGTCCCCCTATTTGACACCCCCGCTGTTCTTGTGTTTTGTTTTTCGTTAGTTCTAGTGTATGTTATGTTGATAAATCTGGTGTAATTAACAATGTATAGGTTGGTGATCTTTGGTTGGATTCTCGTCACCATTACATTCATCTTATGTGGTGTATTTCTACTTCTACACAAGTCGGTTCCGTTCCTTCTTTCACCATTTGCCTACTCAATCCCATTAAATAGCTTTCTCATACTCTTCTTACTTTTTCAGTGTTGTAGGAGATACCTGTGTTTCCATGGATCAATGGGTCCAACACCCGACACTTCACACCGCTTTAGATGATATTCTTCCGTGTGTTGATAATGCAACCGCGAAAGAAACATTGGATCGGACTAAGCTTGTGACATACAAGTTGGTTAACCTTCTTGATTCTGCTATCAATAACATAACTAATCGAAACTACCCGCCTCAATTTCGGCCTTTATATATCAATCAGTCGGGTCCATTAATGCCGCTGCTCTGTAATCCTTTCAATGCTGATCTCTCGGACAAGCAGTGCCTTCCCGGTGAGGTCCATCTGAACAATGCAACAGAGGTAAACCCTTAAATTTGAACTTATGTTATAAACTCTAAAACTAAAAAAACCCAACAAATTTAATTTAATATCAATCAATAAACTAAAATAATTATCCTTCGACCAAAAAAAAATAAACTAAAATAATTATCCAACAATCTCAGATATTAATATTTAATATATCAAAGAATTACATTTTATTTAACTAATTACTAAAATTTGTCTATATAATAAAACAAAAGACTTGGTTTTTAGTTATAAGAAACATTTTAAAATTTATAAAATTATCAAAAAGTAAAAAAACATGTTAAGATATTATATAGAATTGTATAACATATATAAAATTTAAATTACTATTTTGTACTTGTTCCAAATGGGATTTTTTGAATTAAAAGTTTATCCCATGCGAGAATTTGGGAACAAGTTTGAGACGAGACGAAACAGGACGGGAATTGTACTCATCCGTATAACAGGACAAGAACATATCTTTTAACCCATAATTTTATTACAAATGAATATATTCAGAGATCCGTATAATTAGTAAAATTTTATCTACAGTTCTTAGTTGAGTTTTTAAAAATTAGTTATATAATTTTTGATGTTGGTCGAAAAAAATGAGTTCCTAAAATTTTGGAATAATTGTAGAAAATTATTTCATATATATATTTTTTTCTTATTAAATATATTGATTTTTATTAATTGTGTTTAGTAATTAGATTAAATATATATGTTTGACATATATCATTATCCAAGTTACCGCTTTAATAAGAAGTAGTAGTTCCCAATGTCTTATGATTTGTTTGTATGCAGGTGTGGAAGAAATACACATGCCAAATTATAACACCAGGAACATGTAGCACACAAGGACGTATGACACCAAAGCTATACACCCAGATGACTGCAGCAGTTAATGTAAGCTATGGTTTATACCGGTACGGTCCTTTCCTGGCAGATCTACAAAGCTGTAACTTCGTGAGGTCTACATTCACCGATATAGAGAGGGATCATTGTCCGGGGCTGAGGAGATATACACGGTGGATCTATGTGGGTCTTGTGTTAGTATCTGCTTCTGTGATGCTGTCTTTGGTGTTTTGGGTTATTTACTCGCGGGAGAGGAGGCACCGGGTTTACACGAAAGATTACAATGCTATGCATCCGGAAGGTCCTCGAGACAAAGGGCCCGTAAGATGATGGTAATATGTTGTGTTGCAGGATTGTAGTGTACATTATGTGTGAGGATTTGGTGATCTTTTATCTAGTGGTGGATGAATCTTTTATCGTGAACTACTTGTAAGTGAGATGTGTATTGGTTCATGGAAATACAAATCTTACCTTATTTTTTTCTTGTTCTAATTTGATAACTAAATCTTGTATGTGTTGCTTTGTAGCTTGGATCTACTTAAAATGAATTTTAATTACATTGAATAATTAGTTTTAAAATAATCAATTAAGGTCCACAAAAAAAATATCAGTTAAGAACAATTTAAAAAATTTATTAAAGATAATTTAGTAAAAAGTAGTGGCATAAGGACCATGTTTCTAGGTGTTCAGTCCATAACATGCATTAAAAACTAAATCTTGGATGGGTTGCTTTGTAGCTTGGCTCTACTTAAAATAACTTTTAATTATTTTATTTTTTGTAAGAAATTAAGCATACATGTTATTGAATAATTAATTTTAAAATAATCATTAAATTAAAATTGAATATAATTTAAAATAATTATTTAAGATAATTTAGTGAAAATAGTGGTATAAAAACAATGATAGATTTTAAGGGCATTTGCCTTCTCTAAATTCGGGAAATTTTTTTTTGCATGTAAAAAGAAAAAAAAAAATTATTTTTTCCTATCTAAAATTTGACTATGCCCCTTTAATTTGTTTTTTTTTTGCCCCATGTAAATTTCTGTCCTGGACATTGTAACAAATTGTTTCTGGTTGTTCAGTCCATAACATGCATTAAAAACTATAAAGACAAAGAACCGTATGATTTCACCGACTAAACTTGTTATTTTACTACATTAAGTATGCTTTGCAGTCGCCTCAAACTCTTTACTTGGACATGCTAAAATATAGAAAAGCAAAGATAAACAAAGTCTACAAAGAGCACATGATAAAAACAATATTGAAAGATATAAATTATCAGTCCTCTCTCTTCATACCAAATGTTCGAAATACACTTAGAAAGATGAATGTCTCGGCTCCTTTCTTTAGGGCTCTTTAAAATATTATATAAAGTGTACAAATGTGTAGGTAAACATATTTTCTTTTTCCTCTAACCACTCATATTAAACGAATACTGGCTGGTTGGCCAGACACTAATATGAATGTGCAACTGGTCAAGAGCTCCATGCTTCGAGCGGTTGCATGGGTTGGCTGGCTTCTATTCTTCAGCAACCGGGTAAGCGGTCTGGTTGTTTGGAGCTGTTAAGCATTTGTCAAGTGCTGATGGTTGATCAACCGATCGCGTGACTGATTGTTTGGACCGATCAAGTCGCTAATGAAGTCTACTAACTCTAGGCAGTTCGGTTGATATATGTTTTGATACGGTTGCTTTACCTGGTGACTTCTCTATGACTCTGGTGATTACAACCAGTCATATGAAATCTGCTTGGCACCCTCAGATGTGCCGGTTATGTCTCTGTCGACCTTTGTATGAATGCAACCAGTCAAGTGTATTCAGCGTGTTTTCCAAAACTCAGGCCCGACTTAACACTAGGGAGCTAAGGAGCGGCTGCTCTGGGCCCACGAGCTAAAATGGCCCAAAAATCAAAAAATATTAAAAAAAAAAAAATCTTTAGAAAATTGTGCTCAACCCTATATATCTGTATATATATTTATGATATTAGGGGCTTTTTAAAAATTTTCGCCCAGGCGTCCCTAGAATAGTTAAGACAACCCTATCTAAACTAGTTAGTATGTTCTTCAAACGATAACTACATACCTCGATCTGTTTTAGCTCCGAAGTGTATCCCTCTTGGTATGTTTCTTCCAGGATGACCTGAAATACATAAAGTAGTCATATATCACGATTCAAATGGAATATGAGGTATTTTTTTTTTGTCAACCGGAATATGAGGTATATACATTGAAAACTCTCTAAAGAAGCTGCATATCAATTTGTCACATCCTAAATTAACATGATTTTAATTTAAGTTCGATTCATGAATCATATTTGATGGCTACTAATATCCGGGATGCAGATTTTATGAACTTCAACTTTACAAGTCCGAGTTGTTGAGGAAGGACCGGTCCTGAAACTCCATAAAATCGTTGAGGCCACAAACAAATCTAAAATTCTAGGAGCCATTTTGAATAATTTTTTTTTTCAACAGTTCAACTGGCTAATTATTTTTTAATTAATTTCTCTTCAACTGGAGAGACCCCGGTCATGGTGTAAAAGCACAGAGATTGCCACCATTAGGCTACTTGTCTTCCACATTTTTTTAATATAAAAAATGGGCCTAAAATCTAATGTAAAATATTTTTAAAAATTTTTTTGGGTCCGAGGCTAATTTTTTGGTTCGCTCTACTGAGGGCCGGCCCTATATAAGACATTTAAGCATGTGAATTGAACTCTTTAACTTTCTGTTTTTTTTTAAATATAGAAATATTACAAATATTTAAAAAATGATTAGAGTTTACAAATATACTATGCTTAATATACTAGAAGTAAAAAAGTGATTTATTATGTACATAAAAACTTTATGAATATACCAAATGTAGGGAAAATAAATTGAATTTCAGAAAAATGAACCTCTCTTTTCAATAAATCTTTCTTATTATTAGTATATGCTACTTTTTATCGTCCATCGTTAAATCCAAATCTATAAATAGCATTTCATGCTTAAAATTTGTGGAAATGAGCAATGGAAAAATCCAAACCATGAACTACATAAAAAAATTAGTATATATGTGAAAAACTCCAATCTAGTATAAATACCTATAACAAAATAAATAAACTTTGTTGAACATACCATGGCTTGTTTTCACCTTTCTCATGCATACATATCAATCAATATAATAACGTTTCTTCTTTTGGCACCGGCCAACGCAAAATCCGACTTTGCTAACAATTTATTACCCGAACCAAAGACATGTCCGAACCCCACTTCGCTAATCTCAAAGGCATGTAAAGGCACAGCTGCTTTCTCGTCCTTAGAAGAGGAATGTATCAAATCCTTAACATCAAACCAATTTACAAAATCCGCATCAATTGAATTGGAGTTGGCTAAAGCCACATTGTCTATAGCCATTGAAAAGGCCGAGCGCACGATGAGTCTTATAGGTTCTCCTACGAAACCTTGTTTTAAGAGTTGCGCGGAGAATTATAGGGATTATTTGGTTGTGGGGCTAAGGAAGGCGGAGGTGTTGATGAAGAAAGGTAATGTGGAAGAGACCGATGATGAACTTAGTATCGCACGGGACGCGGCTGATTATTGCAATATGATTTTATCTGTTGATCCGGACGATACTAGAACATCGGTGTTTTCGGCTAATAAGGATGTTTATAATCATATAACGTTTGTCATGAGTGTAGCAGATTTGTTCTACAGCACAAATCTTTAACTACCATTCAAATGTATATTTAATTTTTTTGTAAAATATATTACGACATAATAGAATCCTAGAAATATTTTTTGTTTGGGAAACAAATTAAATATGCGATGTAGTATGTGACACATATATTAGTTAAATTAATAAAAAATATTAACTTAATCCAGTAAAATAACAAAAAAAAAAAGTGTAGGGTTCATGCCTCACATTTCTCTTTACTTCGTTCACCCCTTTCTCTTTGTGCATCTTTTTTTTTAGAGAAATTATGGGTCGAAACTCATAGTCTCCTTTAGCTAGAGATCATAGCAGGTTAAATGGTATTTTCGTATTCCGCTCCGAGTGGCTCAAAATCAGATGGAGACATATTCCTTCTTCCAGAAAGGACCACTAGACTACGAGTCACTTGGTATATCTTTTTTCCTAGTTATGCAATGTGTGAAATATGAAAGATCTATATTAATATTTTTTAAATTCTAAACGTTTTTTTAATCACACGAAACCATATTATGATTATGGAGTAAAATGAATAGGAAAATTAACCATCAGTCATTGCATGTTGTCATGTTGATAGTTTTTCAAAACATGAATCTCACAAACAGATGGTATGTATATTTTTAATGTGTTCGATTCGATTTTGGGAACAATGGATGAGATCATGAGCCTTGAACATGGTAAAGTAACCGTTACTGAGAAATTATATGATGCCCCTTAATTTTTCAACTAAACTTGATAGCTAAAGCCCATGCTTAATAAGTTTTTTTGTCCTGATTTTGCGAGTAATTGGACACAAAGCATGATATGACATTGGTCAAATTGGATTAAGAAAGACCAGATCTTCCAGAATTATTAAATCAAAGGAAGACACGACCTCAACGGAAGAAGAATGAACCATAAGTGACTTGCCTCAATTAGGGTATACTCAAATTGAGGACCAATACTGAATAGCGCTAGTAGAAACATTTGTCTCGGATGCAAAGTTTTTAAAAATATATTATATTAGATTTATGTTAAGATTGATGAGTTAGAAATTTCGATATCACTAAGCACTTGTATAAATATAACTCTTATATTATTTAATTCTTTAACAGAAATACACGAGAATTATATTTGTTTTCTATAAATTTAGGCCCCATTTAAAAAAAACAATTATAAAAATATGGACCAAAATTTTTAATTAACTTAAAATAAATAAAATGCAGTGAAAGAAAAATTTAAAATATTGCAAGAAGATTAATGAAAGAAAATAGCAGTCAACCGAAAGAAATGCAATGGATTCGGTGTCTTAAAATAACAAAAACCAAAACAAGAAATTAATAAACCGAAAAAAAAGAAAAATCTTTTTTTGGTTATTATTATTTTTGGGTGTCTTTTTCAATTTGTTATTAGATTTTCACTTTTGATGCATTTCCTTCCTTCGTCGTCCCCTCGAAGGACGACGGCGGATCTGCTTTGGTATTTTTCCGATCTAGTTTCCTCCAAATAAAAAAAGAATGTCTTTTCTTGCCTCTTCTCAAGTTTTGGAGCTAAATATTATCTCAGCTGAAGAATTAGCGCCCGTAGCACGGTGCATGAAAACCTATGCAATCGCATGGCTTGATCCGGAGCGAAAACTAATGACTCGGGTCGATAATACAGGCGGAACCAGCCCTACATGGAACGACAAGTTTGTGTTTCGTCTAGAAGAAGAAGAAATTTACGACGAAAGCTCAATAATGGTAATAGAAATCTATGCATTACATTGGTTCAAAGACATTCATGTCGGAACGGTTCAAACCTTGGTTAAAGATCTTGTCACACCTTCTTCGGCTATGAGATTTGTTACCTTAGAGGTTCTTCGTGTCTCAGGCCGGCCTCATGGCCTCCTAAACATAGCGGTGGGGCTCATCGATAATTCGGGACATAGCATGCCTCTAGTGTATGAAGACGATTTGTTATTACATAATAAAAACATATCTTCAAAACCGTTAGGGCTTCTTCGACGGTCTAAAAGTGACACAAGCTCAATGGTGGAATCACCAAGGAAAATGGCACAACAAAACCATAAGAGTTCTACTACAAACTCGAATGAATTTTCATCGGACTCTCAAATGGTTGTGTATGCGCCACCAAAGCAAGTCATGCATGGGAAAAGGGGCGGAGGTATAATTTTAAGACAAGTACCCAATGATTTTTTTTTTTTAAATATTTATTTTTTAACTTAGTAGTTTTTGCATCAATGATCTTGGGGTGAGAAAAATTTATGCCTGAACGGATCTAAATTAGGAGATTATCGAAACAAACTGAAACCCGAGCGAAAAATTTTCTCTAACTAGAAAAAGTTCATATATATAATTATAAATGACCAGTTATACTATAATGTTTGAAATTTTTTTATTTTTGTTATAATGTTTAAAACATAAAACTCAAAATATACTTATAAATATTTAAATTATATCAAAATTATACATTTCTCGGCCTTTTAATATCTGAGAAATGTATCTGATAAATGAGACATAGTCCCACACGATATCAATTTTATTTCTCTAGGGAGAGAGTCAATTTTGACAGTTTACTGTCCGGACTCTCGAGTGTCACCTTTGCGTTGCACTGCTGCAAAGGCTTTTGGCGCACCCCACTTAATTAAAAAGCCAAAAAAAAAAGAAATCAAATTCGAACGAAAACTAACCAAATTTATTTTAAAAATACATAAAAAACAAAATTAAAAGCCAAACTGAATTACAATTTTTTTTGAACAACTAAATTTCTGACTTCCCCAAAACCCGAACCAACCTGAACTACACAAGGACCGAACTGAGCCGAAAATTTATTTTTTCCTAACGGGTGGTAGATATCATTACCCGAGTACCCGAATGTCGTGAACTGAACCCTTCTTGAATTCCTAAATGCCCACCCCTAAATGGTCTTATCTTATTGAAATTGGAGGTCTTATCTTACTTCTTTTTCTGTCTACAAACTCTTATTTTATTTTATTTTTGCACCCAATAAAATTTGTTGCTAGATTTGCCTCTGCATGGGACACCAATGAGACCAAGGAACACAACAACATACACACCAAAAAGGAACAAAGTTGAATATGGAACACCAATGAGGAACAAAGTTGAATATGAGACACCAATGAGGTCAAGACCGGTCGTTATTACGGAGTCGGAATTGGGTCCTTCAGCTTCAGTCGTAGCCGCCCAAATAGCGAAGGAGAAGGCGTGGAACGATGTAGAAAGTACTGTGATAAGTGTCGATGAACGAAGCGTCGAGGGTCTTCGTACTAAGCTAGGAAGGTGGCAAGCCAATCTACCAGTGGTTGTAGATGTTGGTTCAAGCTATCAACCAAGTTCCGATTACAAAACAAGTACTAACTTTAAACCTAAATCAAGCTACAAAGCCAACGAAACCAATCCACGAAATCCGATGAATCGAGCAATTGTCGAAAAGGAAAATGGGAAGAACAAGAAAGGAGAAGATAATGGATTGTTTTCATGTTTTAGTAACATTTGTGGTGTTGAGTGTTCTATTGTTTGTGGTGGCTCTAATGGACAAAAAGTATCCAAGAAGAAGAAGAAAAAGTAGTGAAATTATAATTTCTAAGACAATTCCTTCAATTGTAAACGAATTTAATGTTATATTAAATTTCTGTTTTTCATGTTTCTCGATTTTGCTACTCAATAATCAAATTAATAATTGTAAGACATGACACCGTTATTCAAATATCAAAATGTTTGTATCTAGAGTACGTATCCAGAATAATTAATTTTTATGGGTGCAAAATTTTTTCAAAAAAATATTTTGGGATACAATTACATTGTCTATCCTAAAACTTTATTCGATCTAGTGCATAATCTAATCCGCTAAAAAATTACGTTGAACCACAAAAAGTGATGGCTACAAAAAAAGAAAAAACAAAAAATTAAGATATTACTACATTATATATCCTACAATTTTATCCGATCCGAGTGCATAAAATAAATCCGTTAATAGATTAGAATAAAATCAAAAAGTCATGGGTGCAAGTGCATCCTCTCAACTTAAGCTACGTTCGTCAGTGTTGATATCAGTTATTTCCTCATTAAACTGCATGAATTCACTAGAATATGAAAACTGATAAAATTGTAAGGATATTGCATAAAAAGAAATATAAGAACAATATAAAAAACACAAGTTATCGTTTTGAATTGACGAAAAAGGGTATGTGGAGGCGAGACATTATATTTTTTTTTGTCAACAGCTCAACTGGCTAATTAATTTCTCTTCAACTGAAGAGACCAGAGTTCGAACCCCGGTCATGGTGTAAAAGCACAGAGGTTGCCAACATTAGGTTACTTGTCTTCCACATTATCACTTATTCTTACGTTTTTATTGTTCCACATTAATGTTGTTTAGTCTCGAATCAGTACATGAGATTAGACATGACAAACACGTTTTCTAGGTGATGTATTTAAAATAAAATAAAAAGAGAACTTAAAGTGGTGTTGTTGTTGAAAATATTTGATTTTGTGAGTAGAACGGTTGAATTGCGACTTGCCTATTACGATGGATTGATATATTTAACTAATATGTCGTCGCAAAACAATCATAAAATTTACTGGTTTACGACGGATTAAAAAAAATAAAAAATAAAAATAATATATATATATATATATATAAGTTATGTACCTAAAAAAAAAAAAAAACTCTCTCTGTCACTTTTATCGAGAATTCAAAATCTCCTTCTCCGATCTAAGACCTCCTCCTCCGATCTAAAACTAACGCTGCAGATCCTTCACTTTCCTCATAAAACCACCGTTTCTATTCCATCTTTTGGTGAATCAACACATTTCCCAAAACAAAATGATACTCCGGTAGAAGTTTTGGCCGCCTCCGTTCACTTTTCCGGCCATGCCGTGACAGAATCTTACATAGCTTGCTTGGATATCAATAGATGCTATATTTTTACAGTCGTCTCTTCATCTCTTTCCGGCCCGTGCCGA
>OVAW01000344.1:7572-17603 GCA_900406365.1 Heliophila coronopifolia | reverse complement strand
TTTGAGATTAAATTAAGAAATTATAAAATACTAACCTTCACGTGATTCTTGTAGATTTGCTTGACAGCTGAGTTTGTGTAGAACTCATCCGGTTCATCTAAACCGGCCCATTCTACGTACTTTTTTCTTCCTCCATAATCTTCGAAATTATTGACTAAACTAATTATTAATTTAATTTTAAATCTTCCTGCCTCATAAACCACAAAGTCCAGTCCCTGCTCACAAACAAACTTTGTATTAATACTCATAAAACCTTCAATTAATTAGTTTTTAATTCTGTAATTAATCCATTATGTGTATATATATTCCCGGTTAAAAAGTATATAGTACCGACCTATATGCTCATAATTATTAAACACAATAATATCCTTTTTGTCATTTTCAGATTGTATCGACTTTGTATTACCGTGTGACAAAGACACTAATTTTCCAAGCAAAAAACAACAAAAGGTTTTGAATCTCATTTGTCGGAAAGTAATATTTTGAAATTTGAATCCTTCAATTTAGATTCCGCAAACCATGGCCATCCAAAGTTTAGTATATGCGTAATTACCATAACAAAATATTGATTTATAATTAACAAACAATTTTGAAAATAAATTAGAATTATGCACAGTAAGCTAACAGTCTAATCATGATTAATTAAGAAAAAATATTTTAAAGTTATTGAAATAATTCTATCATATGATCAGTGTTACCTTGAAAACGTCTTCACTATAGGAGCCAGGAGATATCTGAAGAGGAAGGTAATCTCCTTCGTTGAAACCCCAAATCCTAGCAACGTTCATTCCCACGTCGGCCGCTTGCCGGAGCGCCGTCGTGACCGTAGCTCTTCCCTTAGACGCCGTATCAGCCGCAGTTGTCATCATCCAATAAGCATTAAAGCCGTTTAAGTAAACTCGTTCTCCGTTCAATACGAACTGCGTGCCGTTTCTCCCGACGAAACCTGCCTTTTCGGCGACGCAAATGCGGTGGTTTCCGGCGATAAATAGGAGAAAGAGAAAGAAAAACGGCACGATGTTTAACATCAGGAAGTTTTTGGCCGACTTAAAGAAAAGAGAGAATGACACAACATGAAATTGTAAGACATCTGTGTATGTTTTTGTTATATATACATTACATATGTCTTAGTGCTTACGTATTTTAAAAACCTTTTTTTTTTAATTTTTGTCACCTTATTGCCTACATAGATTTGAAAATTTACGTAGACGCGTGAAACATCTGTAATTAGTGACGTTTATCAAAATCAATTTTGAACTTTTTTTGGGGGTTAAGAAAACAATTACTTTTCAAACTAAAAGAATGTTACCAAGAAATTAAGCCGACGTTTCCATTTAAACGATGTCGGACAGGTAGATTCAACTTTTGTTGAAAATAGATTTTATTTTTATTTAAGAGATTTAAGAAAATGATTTTGGCGAATATAATATTCTCCAATAAATCATTATCTATCAGTCCAATTATTGAAGGATATATATATANATATATATATACACATACATATGTTTTTGGTTTAATGACATATTGATGATACGAAATCGAAATATGTTTTTGGGTGGTTGAATATCTGTAATAATTTGATTTTAAGCATGACATGTGTGTGGAGTGGAACTATCATACTTAATACAGTAGATATGTAATATTATTTTATCTCATTAATTAGGTCAATCACTCAATAATTTAAGATGGATTTATTTAATATAAATTCTCAACCGAAATAATATTTTAAATATAAAAAATTTATATAATTGTTGTCACCTCTAATAATTGTTATATTTGCTGTTTCTACAAACAGTGAATGTCTCCAATAAAATAAAATTAAATTCGCTAATTAAGATAAAAATAAAAAAATTCGTTGTCAAAGAAAAAACTTCATAAAGTGTAGATTCATAGTTTATGTATCACGAAAACTATGATTAAGCTCTCAATTCCACTAGCATACATTAAACATAATTTTAAAATGATTTTTACCTAAATACTATTTTATCTCTTAATTTCACTTCTACAAATGCGTGTGTGTATATATAGATAGTTTGAACTTTTTAAGTATATATGTATGTGCGATGTATATATATTTACATACGCAAATGTTAATATATTAAACATGTCATAAATATTGATTAACAAGCATATCAGAGTGTGTAAAACAAATTTTATCACTTATATAACACAAGCGATAAAGTTTACATGAAAGAATATCTAAAATTATATTAATGAGTTATGCTTACATGAATTATCAATTAACTTTTTATATGCATATGTAAATTTGACAAAATAATTTGACCATCTTATTTTTTGAGTCAGATTAATTGTATAAAAAAAAGTTGATAAGAATATTTGATTGATGACAGTAGGTATTAAAATAAACATGTTTTTTTTTGTCATAAAAAATAAACATGTGAATTAAAACTTTAAATCATTTATAACTAGCTAAAAACATAAATGTTCATTGGTCCAATGCTCGTGGAAGTGTCATTACGTGGCACAACATTTGATTTTGTGGTTTAAAAGGACGAGCTATTATTAGGAATAGATACTTCATACTTACATAAGTAGTACTACAATTTGTCAAATTAATGGAATGTTTTTTTATTGAAGTTATTTATGTATAATCTTAGGTTAATGAAGTTTTGGATCTAACGNATGGAATGTTTTTTTATTGAAGTTATTTATGTATAATCTTAGATTAATGAAGTTTTGGATCNAATGGAATGTTTTTTTATTGAAGTTATTTATGTATAATCTTAGGTTAATGAAGTTTTGGATCTAACGTAACGTAATAGTAGTGTCCAGAAAAATACAAAATTCCAAATGTGGTTTTGGGGCCTGCTTGGGCCATTTGCATAATCTAGTCTTATTACAAATAAATAGTCGATTAAAATGCATGTGAACACACTCTTAAAAGATCCGACTATCTTTACTACACAACTTAGACAAGTCGTTGTTTGACTTCTTGACCCTTTTTTTAACCATAAATAAAAGTGTTTTATTATTTTTTCCAGTGACGTCTCTGATTTCTCTCCCGCCGACGATACAAGACCGCCGTTCGTTTACTGGTTAGTCTTCTATTCGCACTTCTTCTTTGATTGGTTACACCCTTAACCGATCCTGGTATCGTTGTTCGTTCTCTTATTTGGTCATGATCGGCCATTCGCTCGGGTGGCTCTTTTTTTCGATTAATTATGACACCCAAGGTTGGGAATGGGATGAAATGGGTTTAATTTCCATGTATTGACGTTGAAATCAATCGGATTTTTCAAGTAATATCTTCTGGGTTCGTGTTTCTTATGCAGGTAGTGTTTGTGTGGTGTCTCATTGTGTCGATCGATTGAAAATTATTGATCTTCGGCCATGTTGTGGTCGAAGGCTTGTAGAGGGGCTCTTATTTCATCATATTTAGAGAATCTTCATCGAACATCACAGTCTGCAAGGTAAACAATTTCTTTCCTTTATATGCAGATTAACTGTTTGTTTAAATTCCTCAAAGAAAGTTTTTTTTTTTCCAGTAGTTATTGAGCTAATATTAAAGAGTTTTAATGAGATGATTGCATATAACTAATCTCGTGATGAATTCTGATGCGGGATCGTATGTAGGACTGTGCCTTTTGTTCGGTGTTCTCGTAATTACACTCATGGAGGTTATATGGGCAATGAGTATAATATCCAAAACAAGAAAGGGATTTGGGGAAGCTCATCTTCGTTTTTCCCTGTGAATTCCCATTCTGCTACTGCTAAATCGATGTTATTTAGCGCTCATCGCCAGTATTCTACTCACTCTCCAACGGAAAACAAATCGCAGAAAATGCTCTATTACCTCACTGCTGTTGTCTTTGGCATGGTGGGTCTAACTTACGCCGCTGTGCCATTGTATAGAACTTTTTGCCAAGCTACTGGATATGGAGGCACTGTTCAACGCAAAGAGGTATATAAGTATCCTTTCATTTTTCTCTCTCAAGGTTTCAATTAGATGTAATGTCTCTCTTTTTGTCCTAATCTTTGGTCCACTGGTGTGTAGACTGTTGAGGAGAAGATTGCTAGGCATTCGGAATCTGGTACCGTCACTGAAAGGTGTTTGTTGTAGCCCTTCATCTTTTTACAATTGTTTCTGATGAACTTGCTATCTTACTATACTTTATCTTGTTCATCTCGTAAATAGGGAGATAGTGGTGCAGTTCAATGCTGATGTTGCAGATGGAATGCAATGGAAATTTACTCCAACTCAAAGAGAGGTTTAAGATTATATATCTCAAGAAAGAGTGTTTTGACATGTTAATGTGTGTTTTACCTGATATGTCTTTTGTTTTTGTACATTCTTATAGGTGAGAGTAAAACCAGGAGAAAGCGCACTCGCCTTTTACACCGCTGAAAACAAAAGTTCAGCTCCAATAACCGGAGTCTCCACATATAATGTCACTCCCATGAAGGTATAATATATAGCCTTGGTAATTTGCGTATCATAAAGTTCTCTAAAACATCTTTTGATAGATTCTCGAACTCTTATTCGTTTACCAGGCAGGAGTTTATTTCAATAAGATACAATGCTTTTGCTTCGAGGAGCAGCGACTTCTTCCTGGAGAGCAAATCGACATGCCGGTGACTACTCTTTTTGTTCTTTTGCTATCTGATCTTCCTAAAGCAAAGTCAAAAGAACCACATTAAAAATCTTAATTGACATTGGTTTTGCAGGTCTTCTTCTACATTGATCCTGAGTTTGAAACCGATCCAAGAATGGATGGGATCAACAACTTGATATTGTCTTATACTTTCTTCAAAGTGTCCGAAGAAAATACTGCAGCGGATATAGCGAACAATAACAGCTCTGTTGCTGTTCAAGAAACCTCTTAAAAAGTGTTAATTTCTTAAATAGAAGCGGAAACTAAAGCGTTACCAACCATTTGCAAGAAGAGTTTTCCTTAGTATTTAATAATCAGTTTCCATTTTTGTGGAAAGTGTTTTGCTATTATTTGTTCACTATTCCACGGAACATAGACATGGAGTGGGAAATTTGCGGCAATGTTGGTAAATTGAACTTGCTATAAACTTTATTTTTGTTATTCAATTTAAATAAAAAAAAATCTCTAACATTTTAAACTTCGGTATGGTCCTTGATTAAATTAAGTATAACTAAAATCTACTTTATTTTATAAAAAAAATACAGTATAGAACATAGTAATTGCTCTGATTAGTAAATGTAGAACTCATTGGTTGTAAACTTGTAATCACCAGCTTTCAAATCGAACGAGTAGAAATACTCGGTATGAATCCGGTTCGATGGAGCTTTAGGCTCGGACCGGATTTTTTTCCCGTCTTAACTGTTTAAAAAATTGCTGCTGCTGCTGCTGTGTCTCTCTTTAGTGACTTAACCTAGAGTGTCCAAACGCAGAACAATTCTGGTTTTTGAATACTATGCTACAGAGCTTCGGTGTTTTTAGTTTCGATTCTGCAATCTGAGTTTCTTCTCCTATTTTTAGTGAAGCTTATATTTTAGTAAACGATATTCTACGCAAGAAATGATGATCCTCAGGCCATTATCTTCTCAGTGTGGTTCTGGCCTTTCCAGTCTCCGTCTCTCTATATCGTTTCTGCACAACTTGGCAGTATCTTCAAATACGAAGCTTCCTTCAGAAGAAAACGATGACTCAGAAACCGTTTTCCGGATAATCAATGGATCAAATCCTCAAGGAGGAGAATTGAAGGAAGCGTTGAGCTCTAGTGGAATCCACTTGTCGAAGGATTTAATCGATAGAGTTTTGAAAAGAGTAAGATTTAGTCATGGAAATCCCTTGCAAACCCTAGAATTTTACAGGTACGCTGGTGCTAGAAAAGGGTTTTATCATTCATCGTTTTCGCTGGATACGATGCTATATATTCTCGGTAGAAACCGAAAATTCGATCAAATTTGGGAGATTTTGATCGAAACTAAGCGAAAGGATCGGTCTTTGATATCTCCAAGGACGATGCAAGTGGTTTTAGGTAGAGTAGCTAAGTTGTGTTCTGTAAGACAAACAGTTGAATCTTTCTGGAAGTTTAAGAGGTTGGTTCCTGATTTCTTCGACACGGCTTGTTTCAATGCTCTCTTGAGAACTCTTTGCCAAGAAAAGAGTATGACCAATGCTAGGAATGTGTATCATACATTGAAGCATCAGTTCGAGCCCGATTTGCAGACTTTTAACATACTTTTATCGGGTTGGAGATCATCCGAAGAAGCAGAAGCTTTCTTCGAGGAAATGAAAGAAAAGGGACTAAAACCTGATGTGGTTACTTACAACTCTTTGATTGATGTGTATTGTAAGGATAGAATGATGGAGAAAGCTTATAAGGTGGTAGATAAGATGCGCGAGGAAGATGAAACTCCGGATGTTATAACTTACACAACTATTATAGGCGGTTTGGGGTTAATCGGTCAGCCTGATAAAGCTCGAGAAGTTTTAAAGGAAATGAAAGAGTACGGATGTTATCCTGATGTTGCAGCTTATAATGCTGCTATTAGAAACTATTGCATAGCTAGGAGGCTCGGGGATGCGGATGCATTGGTGGATGAGATGGTGAAGAAAGGCTTATCCCCGAATGCAACTACTTATAATCTGTTTTTCCGAGTTTTATCGTTGACAAATGATTTAAGAAGGTCTTGGGAGTTGTATGAGAGAATGTTGGGGAACGGGTGTCTGCCGAATACTCAATCTTGTATGTTTTTGATAAAGATGTTTAAGAGACACGAGAAAGTGGATATGGCGATGCGGTTGTGGGAAGATATGGTGGTAAAAGGTTTTGGTTCTTATAGTTTGGTTTCTGATGTGCTTTTGGATTTGCTTTGTGATTTGGCTAGAGTTGATGAAGCTGAGAAATGTGTGATGGAGATGGTTGAGAAAGGACATAGACCGAGTAATGTCTCGATTAAAAGGATTACGTTGTTGATGGAGCTAGCTAATAAGCATGATGAGCTTCATAACTTGAAACAGAAGATGTCTATTTTCGGTACATAGTGGAAAAAAAATCAGGACATTTTCTTACATTCATCTTCCAACATGTTTCAACCGTGACCACAGAAAGCGCATAAGAAGCTATGGACATGCTAAATAAGAAGATTCTTGAAACGGCGCCGTAGGACACTTAGGAAGGGAGTCAAAGAACGATCCCGACTTCACCTGGGTTAGAAACGGCGTCGTAGGACACTTAGCCATTCAAGCTTAAATTTTTATTTTCCTGTTTATTTTTTTTGGAACGTATCTTCTTTTTATTAAAGCATAAACAAAAATGTGTTTGCGTGTAATATTATCGGACTTAAATTTGACCCGTCATAATCCGGATTAGCGGGTTAAAACCCGACCCGATACCAAAAATAGATACTCGTATAAATTAGAGACTGGAGTCTCTATAAGTCACAATTATACTCTTCGAAGAAGGATAAGGGCCGGAAGTTTCTCGCCGGTGACGGAAGTTTCATTTACAACACCACACAAGAAATGGCTCATGCTTGCGTCTCCACATCGGCGTCTTCTCTCAGATTTACAGGTGGATTCATCTCAGCAAGTCCCAATGGCTCCTCCTTCGAATCCTCGAAGCTTTCTCTCCCTTTCGAGCCCCTTCGTTCAAGGTTTAAGGATTTTCACTGTGATTTCTCTTGAGATTACGAAATCTTATGTTAATTTAGGGATTTAAAGGAATCGGAGAATATTGTTTTGCAGGAATACGAAGAAGTTAGTTAGCGATAGAAAGAATTGGAAGAACACATCTCCGAAGGCGGCTGTGTATTCCGGAAATCACTGGACACCGGAGATTCCCTCTTCTCAGGGAATTTGCTCCATAAGGTGAAACTTGAGCTTGAAACTGTAATTCTAAACTCTTTTGATGGTTAAATCTGGAAGTATGTTATTCTGTACAGAGATGATTTAGACGTCCCTTCTTCGCCGTATTTTCCTGCATATGCTCGAGGGCAAGGACCGCCTCCTATGGTGCAAGAGCGTTTCCAGAGTATCATAAGCCAGCTTTTCCAATATGTAAAAACTCTGATGAAATCTCTTTGTTTCCAGCTTATACTTCCTGTTATTGAATTTGTTTCTCTTCAATTTTGACATTAGAGGATTATTCGCTGTGGTGGTGCTGTGGATGATGATATGGCAAACATCATTGTAGCTCAGCTTTTGTATCTTGATGCTGTTGATCCTACTAAGGTCAGATATTGTATACTTCAAATTCATTTCTTGTCCCTGGACACAGAAGTTTAGTTTAGGATTCTGATACTACTTATTGTTTAACAGGATATTGTCATGTATGTTAATTCTCCTGGTGGATCAGTTACAGCTGGTAATAACACTTTGTCAGCTTACCTGTTTTCATGTGATCTTAGACCTCCGATTTTCATTGTCAATGACTCTTTTATCTCTCATGTTCCCCAGGCATGGCTATATTCGATACTATGAGGCATATCCGTCCTGATGTGTCCACTGTTTGTGTTGGTCTAGCTGCTAGGTAAAAGTTTCACCATATCCCTTTACTCTCATGGTCACTATTCGTTTGTAATTGATAGGTTCTTAAACTTGTTTAAACTTATATTTTCAGTGTAGTTAGCTCATTTTTTTCTTATTGAAGCCATGACCAGAACTCTTACCACTCAAACACAGTGTTTCTCCATAAAAAAAAATAATCTTTGTGTGTGTGTGTGTGGGGTTAAATACGGATTTGTATGCATTTTAACAAGCTCCTTACTGTGTATTTGGTTTTGATGTAACAGTATGGGAGCTTTTCTGCTTAGTGCTGGAACCAAAGGTAGTTTCTTGATCCTTTAATTTATAAGCTTGAATTTCCCGAATCGGAGCTTAGCATTATTTGTGTTACTGTAGGAAAAAGATACAGTCTACCAAACTCAAGGATAATGATCCATCAGCCTCTTGGTGGAGCTCAAGGTGGCCAAACCGATATTGACATTCAGGTCATTCATCGACTCCTTATATTNTTGGTGGAGCTCAAGGTGGCCAAACCGATATTGACATTCAGGTCATTCATCGACTCCTTTTATTTATTTGACGAAACTAGATTGAGTTTAATATCAAATCATTAGTAAACCTAACTGGGGCAAGTTCATGGTCTGAAACCAGGCAAATGAAATGCTGCATCACAAGGCAAACCTAAACGNATGAAATGCTGCATCACAAGGCAAACCTAAACGGCTACCTGGCGTACCAAACTGGCCAAAGCCTGGAGAAGATAAACCAGGACACAGACCGAGATTTCTTCATGAGTGCTAAAGAAGCAAAAGATTATGGACTTATCGACGGTGTCATCATGAACCCTCTTAAAGCTCTCCAGCCACTTGCAGCACCTTAATCGCTTGAAATTTTATGGATTCACCCCTTTTTTAGCTTTTAATGAAATAAGACTTTACATGAAAATGTGCTTTTATTGTAGAAGGAAAATCAAATACGTTTGGGATTTAAGTAAAGTTTCTTGCTTTGAATTACTTTCCCATATTAAATTCTTTTTTGAAACATCTACTTTCATACTTATAATGCTTCTATTCGGGGAAGACAAATATTCCAAAGGTTAGTCTACACCGTAACCGGAGTTCGGATTTGGTAGCCAAAAAAAATGCGGCTATTAATGTTGATTCTTTGAAATTGACTGTCGTGAAATTTATTGGGTTTCAATTGGAATGCATCGATTGGATTAATTTTCGTTACCCTCTAGCTCGTTNTTGGAATGCATCGATTGGATTAATTTTCGTTACCCTCTAGCTCGTTCGATTAAGCTCAAATGTCGACACAACGCAAGCTAGTTCGGATTATATCAAGAAAATGACTCTTCCGCCATTTACAACATTTTTTTTTTACCATTAGTTCTATAGTTCTATTAGTTAATTTAATTCTACTTAATTTTTCTTTAAATGGAGATATTCGGGTTCGAACCCGATCACGACGTAGAAGAATGGAATGGCAACCACTTGCAGCACTTTAATCCCTTGAAATTTAATAGATTCATCTTTTATCCATTTTCGGGCTTATGAAGTGAGATTTTCCATGAAAATTGTTCTTTTT